>JAZKJV010000070.1:0-185968 GCA_037367405.1 Ottelia alismoides
TAGCTCGTGTCAGCAATCCCAAACAATCTTCCCCTTCTCGCCTTGTCACAAATGCCTTCCTCTCCTGAGACACCAAAGGAATACTTTCACCTGGTTAGGGATCTTGCTAGCCCATATGATCTTCATGTCCTGAACCTCATCGGATCAATGAAATCCGGGCTCTCCCTAAACATGTCGTGGGCCTTCTTCACTGAGAATCTGCCCCCCTCCCAAAAAAATGATCCCTTCCCCTGCGTAATACAGGACGGGGATGGCAATTCTGCATACAACCTCGAAAAATCCTCCAACCTCCGCTCTGAGATGACAGAAATGAACCGAGGGTTCCATGATCCAGAGTCACAAACATCCCTACAGAACAACCTTTGTTTGTTGCTAAAGCAAAAAGCCTAGGGAACCTAGCGCTATGGATCCCCTCGCCCGTCCAGTTATTAACAATATCCTTTTGGATTTCAGGTGCAATTAATTTTAGATTCTCCTAAGCATTTTTCAATAAAACATTTCCAATCTTCTTATTATGATATGCAAGGAATTTCAATAATTTCAAGAAATTACCTTGTTTATTTGAGATATTGATTCATCATTTTCTCTAAAAGACAAGCCTTGTCTTGAAAGAAATCTAACACAATCTATTGTTTGATTGAGAAGAAGTCGATAATCATTTTTCACTTACACATTTTGCTCATCTAATAAAGTATGTATACTTCGATTCTGATACATCAAAGCAATCTAGTTTTATTTTGATTTGTTCTGAGCACTGTTTAGATCACCAACATGCTTATCAAATTTCTCCTTTTCCCAATTCCTAAAGCCTTTTGTGACAAAAGTTTCTCCTCTATTCTGACCATCATATTCGGATCTGAATAATAATAATAAAGACAATATGCTTCATCTTCTAGTATACTATACTCTAGCCATGCTTTGTACTTAGTAAACCGGGCTTGGTTGAATAATCTAAGTTTATATCCCATCATTCTTTGTGGAAAATTATGACTTTAAGGTTGACAAGGACCTTTTGAAGATAAGCTCTTCTAATACAATCTCCATTATTAGGATCATAAGAAGATATTTTCTTAATCCAGGATCTACCACAAGATCTGTAGTAGCTTATAAACATATATGTGAGTTACTTGATTCAACTTCTTATCTTTACTACTTTGAGATATAGATGAATATGAACTTTTTACTTGTTTGAAATATTTTTCCATTCTAAATAGAAAAGTATTTTTTTTCATATTGACTTATATGTAAAATAACTTGAAACAAAATGAAATTCTTATATTTGCATGCGAATAATCATAAAATTAAAATAATGATTATTTAATATATAATATTATTTCATTTTTTTCTTATACCATTATAGGTATTGACGAGTGAAATCATATATTTCGATACAAACTTAACAAAATGTAAATTTTGTAGACAACTATAATAGACATTTCAAACATTCTTAAGAATGTATGAATCAATTGGGCAAGATAATTGACAACAAAAGATATGTAGTAAATTTTGCATGTCCTATCAATATAAACTCTATATATTTCAGTATTTAAAAAATATGAATATATCTAAATTACCAAACAATGATTCACTTTTTTTAGTTCCGTATTTTCTTCGTTTCTACTAACACAGCTACGAAAAATTGAAAAAGAATGTATGAGTTGCTCGATATTTATTAAAAAATCTAGATGCATTTTGATTTTGATAACTCCCCTATGTAATCAATCTAAAATTTTGTTTTATCTTTAGGATATTTTTAAACAGTAAGTTTATACAATAAAATTTTATTCAGTCAAGTTTGTTCCATCAAAAATTGCTTTCAATGTTAGACATTTTCTAATTTGTTAAAAAATTATTAAAATCATAAGGTCAATGCTAATAGAAAAATTATGTAATAAAAAAATACATGTCCTTCGATTTGAATCTTAATAGCAATGAAACTTCATCTACGTTGATCTAATAATACAATGTGGTAGAAAGAACACTGTCGATGAAGTCACGGGAGGGAGAAGTGCGTGAAGAACATGAGAGAGGGGGGGGGGGGGAATTGTTGAGAGCGAGATATAGTGTAAGAGATATAGTGTGTGTGTGTGTGTGTTAGCATGCACGAGAGAGAGGGAGGGAGGGAGGGAGGGAGGAGGGAGGGAGAGAGAGAGAGAGAGAGAGAGAGAGAGAGAGAGAGAGAGAGAGAGAGCATGAAAGAGGAGTTCGAATGGGAGTTATAGGAGGGGAGGATCAATTCGGGATGTTTTTAGATTTGAGATTTTTTTCAACTAAATATGGAATGTTTTATTTTTCCAAAAATAGAGGGGATATCCTTCCCATCCCCCAACCTCCATCCGTCCTTCCTTGCATATCACCCTCTCTCTCTCTCTTCATGGCGAATAGGTTTGTAAGTTCACTAGGGAGCATTGGATCCAAGGGCTGGCAAAGATGGCATCGATGAGATTTCCATCACCACTGAGACCTAGCTCCTGGAAGTGCCTGAATGGCTCAACAATGGCGACAATGGCTTGCAATTGACAACAACCACCTTGATTAGCATCCCTCGCATGCCGAGGTTGGTCATCCTCTATGGGAGCATCGTCAAGAAGAAGTAGGTCGTCAACTCAGCCTTCATGGATCTATACGTGCCTTCGCCTCCACCTATATAGAGTGGGTCCTTATGTCCTACCACATGGACTTTGCGAGAAGCTCTTCCCCTTCTGGGTAATGGAGGCTTGCCCCTCACCCACAATTTTCTGATCCAACAAGCCCACTTGCCGAGGAGTGCCCGCTGCAAAAGGGATGGGTCCCTAGATATGGCAATTAGGGATCCTGTCTTCCACATGTCCACGTTTATTCACTTCAAGTTCATGTATGCCATTATCACCCTCATCCTGCTCAAGGGAGGTGGGTTCCTCTATCAACGGGGAGTACTCGACTACGTCGATGGCTATATTCATCCATGTCGCCCCTGACATTGCTAGCTTCATCGCTCCTACAGTAGGTGCCTTCAACATCTGAGGAGGGGGGTTCCTCTGCCAATGGAAATCCACGACAGATGGCCGAGATGAAGATGTGGGGAGAGGTAGAGAGGAGAGCAATCAGAATCGCATGGCAAAGAGGGGGCCATGACGGTGGAGGATAATGAATCAATGCAGGGAGAAAGATGAGATGGAGTTTGACAGTTCACTTAATGGAAATTTAAATCGATCGTAAAAACTAGGTACCACATTGTGACCTTTAAAAGTCTGAGAACCGCATTGAAATCTTGTGTGAAGTTCAAGGACTTTTTATACAATTTACTCTTTTTATGTTTTGTCACCATATTGTATATAGTGGTATTGGATATCAATATGCTTTTCTTTTACATATTCCTTTTGAATCATATTCCCATCATTAATCAAGCTTATTGCGGCTTATCTTATGCAAAAAGTGTGTAATCCAAATAGCAGAATGATGGTCATGCTTAATGCAATGTGTTATGGCTCTAGATACATATACTTGTTTTATGTCACCGTATCAGTTGACTACACCACCAAACATAATCCGATTTAGATTTCATGGCATTCACAATCCTTCTAATATCATCATCGATGTATCCTACTACTTCAATCCACCCTAATATACTAATTTTAGATATAATGTTGCTTTTAGATGTCGTAAAAAATCCTCATAACTTCTCAATGAGTTTGTCCAAAAATGCTTTTATAGCTACCAACAATAATGACTATATAAGCCAAGGTTGGTCAAGTACACATCATTCCATCTATCAGGCTTCCCAAGGCTTGTGTATAAGGAACATCCGGAGATTTCTAACCTTTGATAGGATTTGACTCTTACTTAATCTCTTTCCAATCATAAGTGACATGGGAGCTGAAGCGCTACTTTGCACTCTGAAACTCTTTAGTACAATATGCAAGAAATATTTTTTTCTTCTCACATACAGACATCATAAACACACAGACAAGCAAACACACATTCAATTCGTATTTGATTAATATTCAAATATGGATATACATATTCAATAATTTTCCAAATATGGTAAGCAGATACTCAATCGTATCTATATTAGTTTCCATCCCAATGCCCGATGGAGAATGGGCGTGCAGAGGAAGGGTTTGCCTTCGTTGCAATGCAACGAGGATGCATGAGTTAATGAAACGACTGCGGAACTAATGGAGATGGAGTTTTCGCCAAGGAAGCAAGGGACGTTTATACATGGGAAGACAAAAGGATCCAGGTTTGTAGTTCGAATGTAGGAAAAGAGAATGAGACCTTAAAACTTTATTTCAAAAAGAAAATGAATTCAAACTACGATAAGCCTCAAAAGGGAATTGCATTACCATCGTCGAGGGCAAAGTAAGCAGAATACACATCTACTTGTCCGCAAGTATCGAATGAAAACACGTCGCAGGTATCTTTTATCTTGCAAGTAAGGTGACCTCAGTGGATGTCTAAGTTTCAATAATAAAATTATGGCTTGTTCTGGGATACTAATCAAAGATCATCAAGGTATCTAATAGTTCTTATCCAAACATTGTCAAGGCAAGGCCCCGATGGTTTCTATCCTCTGCAGGCAGCATCACTATGTCCATCAGGGCATAACCTGTACACCATCTATAATGTGACTGGTACATAAGGTGTTATGGGAATTCCAATGTAAGGCGAGGGAAAATTAGACCAGAACCTAAATCATAACAAAATAGCACACGTTCAGGTAATAAACAAATAAGAAACCATCAAAAAATCAAGAAGTTTCAGTCATTGTGATTGAAAAATAAAGGCAAAAACATGTCCATAAGATAACAGGACCGGGAAATCAGAGTGCCATTCTACTTACGAAAAAACCAATACAAGAAATAGTGTATCCAGTCATGATGCATTACCCGCTAATGCATTTTAAACGGGAAAAACGTGAATTAAATCACCCAGTAGGGCATACCTCGACAGGTATTGACACCTGATTTCAACCGAAAAAATCGAGGTTCGAGTTTCAGACTCTATATTATCAGGAACGCTTGTGTGTGGCTCAAGTTTCTGAAAGATTTCCTGAGCTATGAAAATTGTCCAATTCAACTTAGCCTATAACCTAAATCATAATGTGTGATTTCTATTATACTGAGATAGTTATCTTACTACATACCACTGCAAGGGGAATTAGCCATAACCTAAATCATGACAAAGCAGCAAAGAATGATTTTGAACAAATTTTATGAATTCAGGAAAAAAAAATCGACCAAATGGAAGGTGAAGAGAATACCAAAAGACCAGAAGCATTTTCACTAATTGTGCTTCAAAATAAAGTGAAACATATCATAAAGATGAGAAGTATAATGTCACTCTCCCTGCCACTGAATAGCAGTGAGAATTTTGGATGTTCATACAGTAATGCGTTTCTAAAATAATAAAATGTAGGAAATGAAGCGGTGAATACAGTGATGCAGCATTGCATGCCCATGCATGTAGAAATAAATGTGAACAAAATATCGAATTGAATCAGCAAATGAAGTTCCTTTTAGTGTACAACATTTGCATTCGCAAGTTCATGCTTCTGTGATGGTAATTTAAGCCAAAAAAATGTGGACGGGATATAGACAAATACTTTCGATATTAGAAAAGCAGATCACAGAAGGTTTCTGTGTGAACACCATCCCTCTTCATGTCGACCTGGTGGATGAGATGTGACTATTATGACAGAAATTTGGAAGCTTTTTGCGATCTCTTTGATTTGGAAAATACGGGTTCTTCAGCGGTTAAACAATAAACTATGAATGCATAAAGCTAACAGCCCCATCTTCATATTCTTTCATGAGGTGACAGTGGCATAGCCTTGTGTAGCATTTGCATAAAGAAGCGTGTAGAAAAGCTCGACTTCAGGCAAACCTCGGATGATGGCAATATACTTGTTATTGCTCGGTTCTTCAAGCGATAAAGGAGCCAACTGCACAATCCGAGGTAAGAATTTTGCCAGGGAACTCCCGAGGGCATGGCTCCTCCAAAATGAATTTGGAGGTCCTCTATGAGACCATCCACCACCTTTGTCAGCGATAGGTCCATGATTTTCCTAAACTCGGTACTGCAGTAGACATTACATTTAACAGCTATAAGGATCGATGTATGCAAAACGCGGCACTTCATACCAACAAAATCAAGTACCTGAAATCCTCCTAGTAAGAGTTACAAAAGAAAGAAAGAAAACACCTACTTAGAAAAAGAAAAATAAAATAAAATGTCTGCCAAGAAGACCAAGTAGGGGCCTATTTTGAAGGTGTGAGAAGTTAGAGCCTTGTCAGAGTCAAAAAAAGACCAAAGAAATGTTGGAAAGAAACTATCAAGAAGAATATGCCTTTTTTAGATCTAATCCCGGTTATAACCCAAACTACATATGTTTGGAAGCAAAGAAAACTCGTAACATTTTAAGTGGAAAATTGTTTGCTGGTTGTTGAGGAAAAGTTCCGTCGATGCCCTAGCTTTCGGCTCTATACCTTGTGTTGCATTACTTTCCATTTTTTCCATTTTACATAGTTATTTATATAAATTCCTTGTTGAAAATTTCTTCATTTTACCAACCTTCCACAAGATTTCATGGAATTTGTCCTCGGGTTTAGGAAATGGCATACCAACCAACTATTAAACCATACATATAAATTATCAACATATTTTCTCCCGTTGTGAGTTATCTGGTAACGGTAGCTAGATCATCAGGTAGAATTTGCCTCTTTTCAAATGTATTTACATCACGCAACCCAAGATTTTCGGATTATATCAGAAAAAAATTGGTGCGTAAATACATAACATTTGAAATTTTAACTATATTTCCGATCACTCCAAACTATCAGAAGTCACGCTAATCGAAGAGTTTACATTCTCTATGTACAAGCAACCCTAAATTTCACATAATACTACTATCTCAGAAGTTACATGTTCAGTCTTAAAGCTCATTGGCTATCCAATGGAAAAAATCAAGTAAATGACAAATACTTCGAAGCAAGAAAAATGGCAACGCATACCTTGAAAGTACTGATTGTGCCTCTGCTATAAGCTCCCCGAGCTTGCCTGTGCTTGTAATCTCAAAACTACTGGAAGATGATGGCAATATCTGCTGATATGCTTTTGCATTTTCAGGCAGCATGTATGTGACCCAGGAAGGTGCTGCATCACCACTCATGAATAATTCCAAAATTTGTAAAATTGTATCCCGCATTTGGGCCATGGAGAAGGAATCCCTAAGTTGCTTACTGAAGAGAGCATGACAGACAAAGTTAGCGACATATAAAGCATGACTTTGCTTAAGCATGGTCTTTTTTCGTCTTCATACCAAAAATTCTCATCAAAATCGAACCTTTCAAAAAAAACTACAAAATTATTTTCCCTTTTTTCAAAAATCCAAGATTTTCATTTTTTTTCCAATTTTTTTGAGGTCATAGGATCAACTTCCATCCTCTAGTCAATTTAGGGCGTTCCGGTCTTGTTAAACTTGATCAATTTGAGTTATAACAATCATGTATAATTAATGAACTCTTGAACATTTCTCAAACTCCATACACAATATACTTAGCTCAACTTAGTTAAAAACAGGTAGATGTCAAGTTGGTCTAGACTAAGATGGCAATTTGTCCTATTGGATATGGATGTAAAGTGACTTGGAATTGGAAATAGTAACCTTGCGTAGGGTCGACAGAAATGAGGCAATGTCCAAACTGATTTTTGTGAGCCAACGAGGTAGGAAGCAACATTTTGACTAGAATTTTGTTTGTCAGCAGCACTGACTGCATAAAAAATGGCAAAGCCTTCTCCCACTTTAAGTAGAGTCGGCTACATGGATTCTTATCAAAACCATGTTGAAAGATCCGACTATTTAGTACGATGGTTGTCGGCTACCTAACCCAATCCTCCTCAAAGGGGGATTCAAACCATGGACATCTGACTGCATCATCATCAACAACAACAACAAAGCCTTTTCCCACATTAAGTAGGGTCGTCTACATGGATTTTTTGCCTCCATTCAAATCTATCTCGGGTCAATAATGGGCTTAGATCCAAAAAAACTAAGATCCCTTCGGATACTCTCATTCCAACACTTCTTGGGCCTTAGTCGCCCTCTCTTAATCGACTCAATATCCCAAAACTCGCATCTTCTAACTAGTGTTGCATCAACTAACCTCCGTGCAAATGGCCAAACCATCTTAAATGGTTCTCTCTCGTCTTATCCTCTATCTGAGCTACACCAATTTTCCTTTTAGTCGCGTCATTCTGAATCCGATCTTCACATGTATGACCATACATCCACCGTAGCATTTCCATTTCTGCTATTATCATTCTCGACACAAGTCTATGGTTCAAAGGCCAATAGATATTCCCATCAGCATTGCTAGCACGGATTGCATATGTTAAAAAATCCAAAATATCGAACAGCATGCATATTCTTGACGTGATCCCAACCTTATAAAAAAGAAATCTTTTCAACCAAAATTTTGGGCAATTCTACAAAAAGTCCAAATTAAACATTTGCAAGATTTCAAAATCTCAAAAACATCTAATAAATATTTACAGTTACCCAAATAAGTTTGGTAGTCTCCATTAAATTACTTAAGCCGGCAAATGTGCTACAAAAAAGGTCAACAAACCCGATGAAAAAGAATAATGAGTCCAAATAACCCTTCAAAACAGACTTACTTCCAACCTGCTGCTGACAGCATACACGAGTAGAAGGAATGTCCAGAACATGGAGCACTGAAGTGATTGAGATATGGCAATCTATGGAACCTTAGTTTTTAGATCATAAGTCAGTTCACATCATTAACGTGAAAGAATGTATATCTTTTACACACGAGTTCGGTCTTGAGTTGAGGTTTATTGAGAATGCAAAATCAAGAGTGGTTGAATAGTGAGTTGTTGGAGTATGCGTCATCCATATGTAGATGGGTAAATGCATCTTTTCATGATCTATTTACCCATCTAGTGTTTAGTCCCACATCCAAGGTTCGAAATCTCGATTTCAATTTCATTCCGATCCCTTTCAAAATCGAAATTTTGATGAAATTTTGGGAAATTTCGACCATTTCGGTGGAAATGTTGAAAATGGATCCAGAAGCCATTTTCAACCATTTTTTCGCAAATAAAGATTTTCCAGGTTATTATAGTAAGAAATAACTTACAAATACACACTTATATCACACATATTGCTCATATATGCATCATATATCGCACATATCGGTCATATCGACCAAATCGATGTTAATGCTGATTCTTGGCTGATACATACTGGAAATTGATTGCGTCCAATCCAAGATCTTAAAACAATAAACAACTTACAAATGCACACTTATATCACACATATCTCTCATCCGTACGCATTATATCACACCACATCGGTCATATCAGATACTGGAAATGGAAATCGAAATATTTAAGGTAACAACACTTAGAAGACATCTTTTGTTCATAAAAATAAACGAGCATTTTATTTTAAAGTGTAGATAACGATTAATTATATAGTGTTTCATTCATAAAAATAACTATCGTGAACATGGTTCTAATGAATTACATAATTAATTACAGAATTATAGTAAAGATGCATCTATTTTACGAAGATAAATGACAAACGAATGAAACGAACAAGCTATATCGGATACATAGAAGCCATAGAGTTGTTTCATCTCATTGCTTAAACCCAAAGGAGAAGAAGCTCCCCAAGTTGAAGAATTGTCGTATGTACCCCCTCTGTTGCACCATACCCAAATCATTATGTGTTTTAATATTAAGAATCGGTAAACAAGTAGTAAAATCAAGCTCACATAGATAATATCATTGATATACATAGATATCGGCGAAATTTTACCGATATCGATCGAAATCCGAGAAATTTTGTACTAGAAACCATAAATTTCAATCGAAATGGGTCAATATGTCGAAATATTATCGATATTTGACCCATCTAGGTCAAAATCCGAGAAATCGATATATATACAAGTTTCAATACCCATGACCTATCGAAATCGAAATTTCGACGAATCAAACTCTGTACGCATCTACCAATGGTGGGACTTTGATAGTCTGAGGCTATATAAGAAGCTCTGAACCTCATGTATACAGTGAGAAAGTCAATAGACACATCCGTCCTTTGGGCGTTCTCCCGTGGTTTCATCACACTCCTTAGGAGTAGGGTTCCATGTAAAATCACACGTTCCTCAATGTTTTATTCCTTTCTCTGATCAAGCTTCTGCATTCTTTATTTTCTAACATGGTATCAGCGCAGGTTTGATTCGCGAGGTTTTCATATTCTTATTTTTTCAAGATTCGATTCAATTATTGTTCATTCTTAAAGATCATTTTTTATGGAGATCGATGCTCGTGATTTGTTCACGTTCAGATCTAGGTCTATGGTTTCTTCTTAAACCCACGTTCTGTGATTCTTCATCCATGTGTTTCTGGGGTTCTCGAACAAAACCCTACAACACTGCATCTCTCACGAAGAAGAGAGGTTCCATCAGGGAACCCTAGAAGGGTCGCCACCAGATCGTGCTCAAGATTCCAGGTCACCACAAGGCGACGTTCTCCATCGAGAAGGCCCCGATTCCAGCGGCGGAACACCGCACTAGCCGAAACGGACAGCAAGCGGTGTTGGCAGAAAGGAGGTCGATGTCACGGCTCCTTCCCAGGCAGAGCCCCCCAGCTCCCCGCTCCTCGCAGTCCAGCATCACCATAAAGGAGGTCGATGTAGCAGTCTAGTAGGAAGCGACGGTCGATGAGAGTCGAAGGTCAAGCCAAGATCGCACCATGCCCACAACGAAAGGAGCGGAGGAGTTCGCCCTCAGGATACTCACTACTATGACCATGGCAGTGACGACGTTGGTCATCGACCTCGCACGGCAGTCCAACGACTTCGGTGGCTTCCAATGGTGGCCGCATGTGTGCGGGTACTTTGACAGGTTCTGCAACACCGTGGAAATCGCCTTTGCATGCTCGTGCCTTGGCTTCGTGTTGTTGTTGATCGCATGAACCCTGTTGTTCGCGCGCCACAGTAGGATCTCAAGCGACACGGCTTGAGTCTATAGAGAAAATAGCATATGGTATTATTATTCTCGATGGCGCCCCTTCTCCAGATCCTTCGATGGCTCCCCTCCAGAGGTGACGGCATCTCCATAGATCTCTAGGTGTAGGCCGCAGGTGGTGCTAGCCCTCGCAAATCCTCCATCGTGCATGTGGACCTCTAGCAGCCTCCAGGCGGAGCGGTGCGCTCCAGGTGGCGTGTGAACAAAGGGGTTCCTGATCGAGGAACCCTAAATAGGGTTAACCCCAAAGGGGTCCGCAAGTATTAAAAAAATGAAGGAAAGAAAAGAGGCCCAAAGGGCCTGCGACTGACGTGTTTTTTAAAGAGAGAGAGAGAGAGAAGAAGTAGAAGAAGAGGTGCATACAAAAAAAGTGCATGAAAAAATTTTGCAAAAAAAGAAAAAGAAGAAAAAAGAAAAGAAAAGCTGAAAAAATGTGAACAGCTTACTTGGAAAAAAGGAATGGCTATAAAAATGGAATAGCCGGAAAAATAATTTGAAAAAAAATAAAAAGTGAAGCCGAAAAAAAAATTGAGATCAATCGACTTATGTGATGTTTTCCCCATTTTTCCCAACTCCGACGGAGGTTCTTCTACTCCTTGTCTCAAGCAGGTATGAATTGATTTATATCGCTTTCTTAGTGTAGCTTAGTTCCTATAGCATATGTAGAGATAATTATATAGTCTATGTATCATTTATGCTATTTTTATGTTCTTGATTGCACCTATGTAATTTACCCATGGGTCATCTCTATATAAGAGAGCCTAGGGTTCTTCGAAATTATTGATTTCACTTTTACACCAACATGGTATCAGAGCCAAAACCCTAATACCCCATCACCACCCTCGTCGCTCGCTGCCCCCCCCCCCAATCCTTCTTCTGTCGTCGTTGGCACCGTTCTCTCTCTCTCTCTCTCTCTCTCTCTCTCTCCCGGCACCGCCACTTGCCGCTACCCTCTCACCGCCTCCACCATCTCGCCAACCCATCTTCTCCTTCCCTTCCGCCGCTGGCCCCTACTCCCGTCGCCCCCTACCCCTACCGGCCCAACCCTCCGCGACCACCATCATCTCTATGGATTTGAGTGCGTAAAGTCTACATATACACTCAAATCCTATGAAGTTTATGTAGACATTTGTCCTTTGGTCTATAAACCCTACTTCTTCGGCGATATATCTGAAAACAAGGTCGATATGCCCTCCATAGGCGTGTTCAAAGGTCCCGTGCCAATCGTCAAGATGGATGGGACGAACTATGAGCTCTGGACGATGTAGTTCATGAGTCTCATGAAGTCGAATGGTAAGAAGCACATTCTTACCGAGTAAGAACCGACAGAAAAGACTGGGGTTTATGCCTCCTGGATGGTTGATGATTCATATGCCAAAGTCTGGCTTACAGACACACTATCGACAGAGATTGTTGATGATGTTCTCCATCAACCCACCGCTAAGGCGATATGGGACATACTAGCAGCAACATATTCACAGGTGCGGAATGAGATCGAGATCCTTCAGCTCCAGCATGACATATTTACAATGAAGCAGAATGGGCGGCCACTTCACTCCTTGTATACTTCCCTACGAGGGATGTTTAAGAAACTCTACAGTATCATTCTCACGGCCACCTCGGAGCAGCAGACGACATTTAGGAATGCTACCATGGTGGGGTTCATGCTTGCGGCCCTTGATCCTGAATATGATGATGCTCGATCGCAGATTCTTGCCAATTCTACCATTCCTCCTATGGAGGAAGTCTACTGTAGACTTAATCGCATCTCTGTTTCATCCAGTGCTTCTATTCCAACGCCCTCGACGATGGCTGCTTACAGAGGTAGAGGTGGCCTTTCTTCATTCCGTGGCCGTGGACCTCGTGGTAGAGGTGGTCGTTTTTGCCAACCGTGCACCTTCTGCCATCGCACAGGACATGTTGAGGATACATGCTATTCTAAGCATGGATTTCCATCCTCGGCACAAGTCGCCGAGCATGTTGCATCTCTATCAGCATCTACTTCAGATCAAAGGTTCAAGGAGATCGTTGCGAGATTGCGGGATATTATGCATCCCGTATCTGTAGATTCTCCAGGAGGCACTTCGGATATTGTTGCTTCAACCTCTACTAGTACATTACTAACTTTATATGTACTGAATTTCAGTTTTCTTTCGGATACTTGCATATTTTGGTGATTGTTGTCAATTATAATGCGTGCTAACTTTTCCATTGAAATATTAATATTTGATTGATAGAGATTGTTTTGAGCTCTACAAGAAAGTCATTTTTCTTAGATCTTCTTTCGGACCACATTTATTCATAATTTAGTTCAATTGTAGTCACTTTTGTACCTTTTTTATTTTTAAATAAAAAGTTAGAAAACCGCAGATACCCGCATATGCCCCCCATACCGCTTAATCGTTATTCAGTGACATGTATGAACACATCATACCACTTTCCTAAAACTTGATCATTATTGATAGTGATGGACAACTTGTGATGCATTAAGAAGACTTTGATGATCATATACATCACTTGAGTATGTTGTCTCCTAATAGTTTTGCACCATCCCAACAAGACGATCATTTTAATACGGTTGACAAAGGAGCAAGGAGGAATCCCTGACAAAACCCCCTTTGCGGTTGGAAGAAGCCCCCCCCCCTTCCATTCACCAAATCTGAGTAAGAAATCATAGTGATACGTTGCTTCATCCAAGTGATCCACCTATCCAGGAAAGCACGAATATGAAGGGCTGACCAAGCAAACCTTAAGTCCAGAGTGTAATATGCCTTTAACAAGTCTACCCTCCACGTATGCCCCTTGCCCCCACCCCCACTTGTCTCTTCCGGTCCTCAGTCATTACCAAGCTATCTGCCACACACATGTTTGAGATGAAGGTCGTTTGCTTGAGGAAGATAAGCTTACCGAGAACCATTCTTAGTCGGTCCATGAGCACTTTCACTAAATAAGATATACACCATTCGGGAGAGCAATCGGCATGAAATATCTTCAACATGTCTTGACATGCTCCCTTTAGGGAGTAAAAAGTTAAGGGCTCTCTTAATCAACTCATAAGCTATATTTTCCTTTTGAAATACAGTCAAAAAATCCATAATATCGTCCTTCAACAGCCCCCCCACCCCCCACAAAAAAATCTATAGAAAGCCAGCAGTCAAGAGCTCAACCTCAACATCCCCTCAGCATTCAAGGCCAGTATTGCCTCATGTACATCCTGAGATTGAAACTCCATCAAAAGCTCAGTACAATGTTCGCGGGTAATCTTAGCAACATTACACCCCCTACCTCCAGTCATTGACCGCACCTTGCTTGCTTAGACCCCTAAAGTAACCGGCAATAGTCACATCAATCTCACGTTCACCAGTAAACACTGCCCCACGCACGATGATCGAGTAAATCTGATTTCTCATCCTAGTATTGGTCATGCTATGGAAAAAATTAGTATTAGAGTTGCCCTCATTGAGCCACTTTTACTTCGACTCTATTTACATTCAACCTCACCCTTCCTATCCTCCTAAGAGATGGTGCCCTTATGCAGCACGCACTCCTCAAATTCCTCTAAAGTCAGTAATCTACTATCCTTAATTTGTCAGGTCGGTTCACTGCCTCCTACACAACAATCTGCCTTTTAACCCTTAGAACTGGAACCTCTCATCTGCACCCAGAAAGCATTTGTCGAAGAGCCTTGCACTTCAAATATAGATTCCTGGCAGTGGAACCGAGTACTAAGCAGCAACGCCAACAGTCAGCAACCATAGTTGCAAAACCTTCTTCCAACATCCAGGAAAATCTGAATCTAAAGATGGGGGCCATTGTCAGTCACTGCACCCAAAAGTCCAATATGAGTATGATCAGGATACGATCACAAGAAGGCCTTCACGAACTGCAGAAATCGATGGGATAATCCCATAGAAACCAAGAAACGGTCAAGGCGTAACTGAGACGCCGTGTTCTCGAAGTGTATTAACAGTGATTGAGGATGTCAAGTTGTAAATTATCCATAATAGCAGTGAAATATGCAAACCCATGGTCGCAACCCCCCCTCCCCCCCCCCCCAAAAAAAAACCCTGGGGCAATCATTCACCCTTAGAGTAACATTAAAGTCCACGCCAACAAACCATGGTCTAAACGGATTGATGAGGCAGACCTGCTTCAGTTCACCCCACATCTCAGCTCAATCCACCCCTTCCACCGGCATACAGATATTGGTGACCACCAGTCGAAACCAATCTGAACTCCATCGAAGGACAATCAACAGCACCCTTTGACCCATAACCTTGTTGACCAACCCACAGGCATCCCCGTTCCAACCCATCACGAGGCCCCCAGAGCTCCCCTCAGAGTCAATGGTACAAAAGTGTGCCAGTTTTAAGCCTCTCAACGAATTGCAACTGCTCGCTCCAACAACAAATCTTTGCTTCTTAAAAAAGCAAAATACCAGCTGCCAGACCACCAGCATATCAAAGATTGTCATCATTTTCTCAGGCTTCCCAAGTCCACAGACGTTCCAGGCTATAGCCTTTATCAGGGGACCACATCCAGACCCTTTCTATGGGTGATACCCAGCAGACCCGACAACTCCTCAAGAAGATGACTAGAACATAACATGTCACCATGCACATAATGATCAACCACCGAAGAATGTTGGCATTTTGCAAACGACCCTGCGAGCAAGCCTCATCTCAAGGGTCGTTGAATCAACCACGTCTCCTCAACAGCTCAATGAGAGCTCTAATTCCCTCGCAAACAGCAAGGAGCACACATGCCTCCAACCTATATAGTGAGCTAATCGTCTTAGCCTCCTCAAGAACACATTAACCCATTGCCTGGAGGGTGAGAGGGAGGCTTTTTTCAGCCCCATATGATGGTTACAGTTGGATTTGAAGACCTTGCCTAAGATAGAGGAGCTCGAAAGCAACATTGCCTCAAGACCTCAAGCATGCAAATGTGAGGATTCAGTCTAGACATGATTTACCATATCTGACATCGAAAGGCTGATGGGCCCATTAACATGGATCATTGCAAGCCCAGTCTCAAGCTTGCATAAGCAGATCTAACCCAATCTCCCCAACCAGCTCGGCACTGACACACTTTGACCCGGGTTCATGAGGCCCAACTCGACCCAATTCACAAGAGTTGAAGCAGCCAACAGCCAAATAAAACATTGGTACTTCTTGAAGAGGCCCCACTTTCAACCCCGCCAAGTGTGGCATCAAGTCATTTCTCGAAAAGCCTACAGTAATACCTCCAATGCTAGCAGGCCCCTTCGATCTCGAAACTTACACACCCATCATCCCTATTTCTTAGACTTCTGCATTTCGACATCCTCGGAAAGCACACATGCGACCATCCAGCTTCCACAATCGAGACATCTCCGCTAACTCCGCGGCCTAGATGTTGCAGTAGTGCGGAGAGACAACTCAGCCTTTCAATGATCTCTAGATGACATGTCGACCTACTGGCCCTAAAATCAAGCCTGACAAGGAGGCACACCACATCGAAACTAACCTCGACGGTAATGCCCAGTGAGTATCCTTTTGATAGATCATATGAAACGATAGTCTAGACCTCGCCCACCTCCTTAAGAGGCCATACAACAGAAGCAGGTCTCCGACAAGTCGAGGGAAGGCCACACAAGTCAAATCTTCTTGTGTAAGATTTCCAGTGACTCATCGTGTATCCTTGACCTTTACTAATTCACCCTTCCATTATGCGTTTAGCTAAACTCTAGCAACATGAGGAGTTTGTGTTCCAAGAGCCCTCTCGCACACCAGATGTGAACCTAGAAATACAACATCCCCAACAAAGGAGCTATCGATCACCTCACCTAGAGACGGCATGACATCCTAGAGACTACGAGACACCTCCGCGCATTGCCAGCTAGAATTGCCTACATCCCTTCTCTCTTTGCCATAGGTCAAAAAACCCCAAACATGCCAAACTTGTCATCCGGGGACATCTGCAATGGCGATTGCTTGACTCACTGTACTCGACGTAGATCATCAGGTTCCTGCAGTCACGAGAAAGGTGGTTCCCACCTTTATATCTCAAACACCAGCCATGGAACCCACCTGACAACTCGCTAGATCGTCTCCTGCGGGGATCAATCGCACTATTTCTTTATTGCCCTAAATATATGTTAAAGAAAAGGGATTTTATCACTTGTGCCCCTCCGAGATGTTGCAATATCAGTTATGCCCCTATCTTTTTGGTAATATCAGTTGTGCCCGTCAAAACTTGCTAATTTATCACTTGTGCCCCTCGGGTTAGTGACCGTCCATCCACAGTGCAAACGGCCGTTAACTTTGAGGACATATGTGGAATTACTTTAAAAAAAAGATTATACGGTACCCTCTTCTTCTTCCTTCTATTCCCCATCCTCTTCCTCTTCCTCCAACCTCCTCCTCCTCCCTCTCTGCCCCCGCCCCAGCCCCATGCCGCCCAGCTCCGCCCTGAGCTCCCCTCCCCGGTGCCGCCCCTTGCTGCCCTCCGCCCCAGCCTCCAGGCCGGGCGCCGCCCCCTACTGCCCTCCGCCCCAGCCTCCAGGCCGGGCGCCGCCCCCTGCCGCCGCCCTCGTGGCGCCTCCTCGTGGCGCCTCCTCCTCGTGGCGCCTCCATCGCACGGCCGCGCGCAGCGCCCTCCTCCACGGTCACCAGCCCGCAGAGCGGCGCCCCGCACGTTCACCTCCGCATCAGCTCCCGCGGCGCGAACCTCCAACAGCATAGTCCCGCCGCAGCAGCCGCGCGAGAACGCGGCCCGCGCCTCCGCACAGCCCTCCATCCGCCGTCCACCTGTGCCCGCGCTGCCCTTCGTACAGGAGGCAGCGCCGCCCGCGCGCGGGCGCCCCTTCAGCCTCTCCGTCGCATCCACGGCGACCCCTAGTGGCCCGCTCCACCGCCGCTACTGTCCCACCGGCCCCCCTCGCTCCTGCCCCGTGCGCCTGCTCCAGACTGACCTCCTCCTCGTGTCGCCTCCGCCCCTCCCACCGCCCCGCCTCCAGGTCGCCCCGCCGCCCTTGCCCCCAGGTCGCTCAGCCGCCCCCGCCGCCTATGCCTCCCCCTTGGCCCCCTTCCGCCCTCCTCCTCCGCATGTGTTGTGGGTGGAACTGGAGTTAGGTTTTTTTTCCTAAATTTTGATAAATTTTTGACAATTTGATTCATAAAAAATCATCAAAAAATTCAATAAAATTTGCCGTTTGATCCGTAATGAATGATATATCCGTGAAAATGCAAAAATTTTAGAGATCCCATGGATGTATGAAGGTGTCACTAAGAGAGAGAAATTATGAAGAAAAAGAAAGAAGAACAAATGGAGGAAGAAGATGAAGAAGAGGACTGGACAATAATACCCCTCTTAACTGCACCAAGGTTTGAAAAAACCATGGTTAAGTCAACTCATAGACGGTCAATCTGACGGAAGGGCACAACTGATGACGGAGCAAGTTTTGAGGGGCACAACTGATATTACCAAAAAGATAGGGGCATAACTGATATTGCAACATCTCGGAGGGGCACAAGTGATAAAATCCCTAAAGAAAAAAACCTAGAGAGTACAAAGGTTACGGAACCCAAAGGGTCATAGAGGGTTACGGAACTCACGGAGGGTTACAAGACCCGAAGGGTCACAAGGGGTTACGGAACTCGAAGGGTTACAAACATAAATGTAAATATAATAACTCTAACAATACCCAATGCAAGTCACCCCTCTCTGTCATCTCACCAACATCCAACCATAGTCCTCCCCGTACTCCATGGAAGTCCAGTCTGGTGAGGGTGAGGGTAGAGGAGCGTAGGGAGGCGTAGGGAGGTTTTGTCGACAACCCCTCTCAGGTGGAGAGCCCTGTACATTGGGCAATGGAGGGGCATGTTGTCACGACCGCCCTCCTAAGATCTGGGTACTCGGCAAATCGATTCCACGACACATACATTCCACCATTCGAAACACGTGATATAAATATAAGCAGGAGAAAATAGCACAAAAGAATATTGGAATTTAAAATTTCTTTATGATCCATTCACAACATGTTCATGATTTGTTAGTTACAATCCATGTTCATAAAATATTACATGTATGCATCAAAAAGTAGGTCCATACCTACACAGCACATCTCATGTCTCTCAAAATGCTACAAGTAAAGAACAATAAAAGCTATAGCAAGTATTGTACCACGAAAGATCTATAGCTACAATCAAAAAGACATAGCCACAAGTCGTACACTAGTGCGATTGCTTCTAGGAACCTGCGGAATCCAACGTAAGGGTACATTATGAGCAAAGTTGCCCAGTACGACATAAAAATGTCAACAAGGTATTAGAAGTGTACAAAAGAAACGACTAGGTAATTCGTATTCACAAAGAAATAAATTATAATTATTTTCATTAGATATGAGTAAACCAGCTTCATGGATACTTTGTAGTCTTGGTCCATGTGGGACCTCACACTGTGACTCTAAGGCAATAAGAAGGCCTTAGGCATGGGGCGCCTCCGTAGACATGCGGTGGAGTACAATGCATCGTAACTAAGTTCCTAACACGTCCACTTAGCTTCACTTATCAAACTGTAGCTCTGATTCCCAGATCAAATTCTAATCGAAGAAATCACCGCGGACCACCCAAGTCCACTACCCACGTGTAAGAGTCCACGGAGGCGTAAGACACGCGTCAGATCACCAGTTACTAAGATCATGTGTACCATGGTCGAAATCACCACGACCATCCCAACCATACTTATTCACAGGAGACGTATTTAATTCCCAACTTCATTGAACCACATTTCCCGAAACTCTCCTCTTAGTGTTCCCACTCAGAATACTAACCAATGTCGTCTACACCAGCCAGTACACGAGTGTTGTGAACAAGCGAAACACTGGGCCACCAACCAAGACTACATGGTCCGCTCTCGAAGCATTGGGCTAAAGGCACGCAAGTACTAAGGTTGAATGTCGTGTGGTGACTCCTCGGTGTGCCAAGTAAAATATCCCCCAACCAATGCAATTGTTGGGTTCGTGGCGCCTACGTTTCTACCCAAGTCCCCAAGGGTGCATGCCCAATCCCTTGCGGCGCCTACTCCATCTACTCGAACACTATGAAATATCATCCATTTATTCAAATCCTATTCCACGATATATTTGAAAGACTCCTTCAACATGAAGATTTATCTTGTGTAATGATCATTCGAAGGGGGCGAAACCCGTAATTTACGAATCTCCCCGTAATTAAAAATTGATTACCGAAGATAAACAAAACCTAACACTCATCCAACGATAAGAAGCACTCACCAAAGAAGCAATCAGAAGCGCTCACCAAAGAAGCAATCAGAAAGATCAATAATAAAAGTCAGAAAACTGAATCCTTCAATGTGGATGCAAATCCCAAGGATAATGCAAGAACATAACCATCGAAATGACCAGATCCTCTTTGTAAAAAATACAATCAGCCTATTCAACAGTAATGGTCCCATGAATCCTATAGCATCATTCACCACCTTCAGTAATCCTAAACGTAAGTAAGGCCAGCCATATGAATGACATATAGCTTTAAAGAGAGATGGAGACATGCAGCTTTCGCTTTCTTCAGCTACGCAACATCTTCGTAATGTACTATAACATGATGATGGCATGAGGTCAGGTGGTAATTGAATCAAATCTGGAAAATCGAGCTGCTTAGTCACTCCAAGCTCCATCATGTAATTGATCTCCCTGAAAGTCAAAATCTTCCAATACCCATGAATGCAGCAGTGTCCCACATATCTCATGCAACTATCCTGTGATTCACCTCACCTGGAAGAAATGCTTCCTCCAGAGAATCTAGCGTCCTATCATCTACATGTTCTGGCATTATTTTCTGGAAGAGAAATATTCCGAATATGAGTTCAAAAAAAACTGAAACACCCTCAGTAAAGTAGTTTGATACCCCAATGTAAGGAAACGTGGTATATCCATGAAAATCATGAGCACCAAGCATTCCAGTTAAAGGGGATAACAGACTTTTTCCGGTTAATGAACCATGACAATCACTTGAATGAATAATTAAGGCCTCCAAAAACAGAAGGATCGTTTCTATTGGATAAGTTTATCCCCAATCCAGTTAGAGATCCACTTGACTCAAATCCAACAACCCTGGTGACAGGAGAATGCATGTTATGCCTAGTTTCTGAGATATCGACAACTCCCTGTCCATCGAGTTGATTTTCAGTCAATGAAGATTTACAGTATTTTCAACAGAACGATTATCGCCGGGTGACCTACTGAAATCATCTTGAAATTCAGTTGTAGTCTGCCTCCGGATACGAACACCACAAGTATCCCCGTCTCTCCTTGAACCTGAAATGTTTACATGTAGACCATCCAAATCGCATGCCCCTGCACTACCAACCAACAGTAGCCTGTTTAGTGATCCAGTGTGTTCACTAGCTATTTCCAACGAAATCTGTGGCAATCCCATTTGTTAATTTCTACAATGACCTCAATATTTTATAGTATCTTCCTTCCCATTTGCAACATGATGGGGAAATTGATGGAGATGTTATTAATAGTATAAATGCAGGGTGGCTAAAGTGGAGAGAAGCTTCTGTTGTTCTCTGTGATAAGAAAATTCCTTTAAAAATTAAAGGAAAAGTTTTACAAAGCAGCTGTGAGACCTGCTATGCTCTATGGATCTGAATGTTGGCTTGTGAACCATAGACATGTGCAGAGAATGGTTATAGCAGAAATGAAAATGATAAGGTGGATGTGTGGACACACACGTAAAGATCGGATTCGGAATGATGCAATCAGAAAGAAAGTTGGTGTAGCTCCGATCGAGGATAAGATGCGAGAAAACTGCTTAAGATGGTTTGGTCATTTGCAAAGAAGATCAGTTGATGCACCGGTTAGGAGATGCGAGTGTTGGGATGTTGAGCCGGTAAAGAGAGGACGCGGACGGCCCAAGAAGTATTGGAAAGAAACTATACGAAGGGATCTTAGTTTTATGGATATAAGCCTAGGATTGACCCAAGATAGATCTGAATGGAGGCGAAGAATCCATGTAGCCGACCCTACTTAATTGTGGAAAAAGGCTTTATTGTTCTTGTTGTGTTGTTGTTGTTGTATCTTCCTTCCAATTTCAGCCCCCCCATCTAATGCCCATCCTTTAATACGTATGTTCAACAATACAACTACAAAAAAGGGAGCATCAATCAGTACCGGAATTCACCCGTCCACCAAGCAATAGAGAACCCACACCTTCATCCACGGCTGCAACTTCAACACTCCAAAAGCACACGGGTGTTCACCTCAACACTTCTAATAATCTATAGAGAGACCCTGCACACCCCTAGATATTCATATGTATTCTTGTAAGACTACAAACGGCACCATCGATGTCGAGGACTCATGCTAATTCAACCCAATCACGAATCCTAAGAGAGGATCATGCTAATCATCCAAAAAACATGGTAAACAAACGTTATCACTTTCCTTGAAAGTGGAGGAACAAGCAAGGTGAAAATGTACAACATATAACAAGATACATATGGCTTTAACAAGGTGAAAATAGTATGGGGTCGAAATCGCGTGGAATCCGCAGCAAGGAAGAAGGGAAACATCGTACCTAAAAATTTGTTTCCTCGGTTTCTCTGTCCACGGAGAAATAGCGTGTTTGGCGCTCCATTGACGAGAACCCACGCACGGGGATGACCTCGACCTCCTCTATGCGGTGGTGGCTTCGGATCGTCGATCCGACATGATCCGCGGTGGTGGCTTCGGATCGTCCATCCGACATGATCTGGTGAGCTCCGACAGAGCTTCGACGAGGGTGAGAGAGGAGGAAAAGGGATTGCTCTTTGGTTTGGATAGGAGAGGTAAAGTGGATTTTAAGTATTTTTAGGTGAGGAAAAATTCGGATCTAGAACTTGGTTCGAATATGTATTTGACCCAGACCCGATCTCGCTAAGACAGCTATAACTCAGGCTCCCGAACTCGGATTTTAACGTTCTTGAACTCGTTGGAAAGGTTTAGACTAGCACTCGTAATAGAGTGCTCACTTATTTTTTTGGACGTTGGATAAGAGAAATTTTTAAGAAGAAATTTGGGCCCTATTACGAGGGATCCTACACATGTTACATTGGAGGCAGAGCTAATCTACCATAGTAAAATTGTTTAAACCTCGCCTTTTTAACTACCTCAATGGTGAAACATTCGTACATCGCATTTTCCATATACAAACTAGCAAGTCTAAAGCATCAATTATTAGCATACATAATTGATGTCTCGAGACTGAGCTACATTACTCCCATCTTTTCTTCCCTCCTAAAAAGATGCTAAAAATCATAAGGGAAGCGGAAGCAGGTCACATAATGTCCAAGGGTGCACAAACCTCCCTCGTAAATTGGCTACCTGAAGAACAAATGATCAAGATCCTCGTCATCAGGTTGAACAGTTGATATCAACCATGGGTATCCACCCCTTTCTATACACCTTAGTTACTGTGTTCCCTTCTCATCAACAAAACCAAGATCTTGACCTTAGTAGGTACCTCGATCTTCCAAACACAATGTCAATCGGGGTAATTATCTATGCCCATCATTATTTATCTTATGATATAAATATCTCATGGTTGAGACATGTCCATACCACTTCCAATAATCCCAAACGCCCACTGCACCCCCCCCCCTCCCAGGGTCTATTTGTATGAAGCCTAACCTTGTATTCATTTTCTATTAAAGCTTATTTCCATGATTCTAACATCATGACCACTATATCCCACAACGATAAAATTTAATTGTTGAACCAAGCTTACCCTTCAAAGTTAAATATTTTCCTACATAAAATTAAAAGAGATTAATGATCTTCTCATTGATTAAACCTTCCGCGATAAATCAAACACCTTACAATCCAACAAGATGACCCATGAAAAATCCCAAACATAGTCATGCATCTAAAACTCATGAAGTACGAGAGAGGGTTATAAGTAGTCGGTACTACTACTTCACAAATTGGATAGGGACAACATTTTGGGTGATGGTCAACGACTTTAGTTGGGCCCGAGCCCAACGAATTATAAGGCACACTTCTCCTCAATAACAATTCAAGTCTAGGCATGGGACGTTACAAATGGTATTAAAGCAAGCTCCTTCTAATAGTAGAAAAAGACTACCCAACAGGTGGAACCACCCCTACCAAAGAGATAGGAGAATAGGGATATTCAGAACATGCAGTTACTACTATTACTGGGAATAAGTGATGGTTCGTATTGCAACGAGGACATTACAGGTATAAGTGAGGGGAGGGGGGATTAAAACACCCCAACCATAGTCCTACGTCTAGTTCTCATAAAGTGTGAGAATGGATTACATGTAATGAGGACTACTATTTCACAACAACGCTTTAGCATTTTGAGCAATGGTCAACAAGCCCAGTTAAGCCTGAGGTCAACAAGTTGTGAGGGATAGTTATCCTTGATAATAGCTCGAGTTTAGGCCTTAGAAATTATAACCCCAATCAAATCATTACAAAAAAATATTTTACATACCACACAAGACAAGGGACAGCCTCCCAACCACCCAACCTGTAGTTTCTTTTAATTTAAAAAATAGAAGAGTAGAAAACATCCAGATGAAAAAAGGAAAAGAAAATACAAAAGCTTAAGTCAAAATAGATTGCCATAACGACTGCAATATAGTAAGCCATTGAGCACTAACACTACTTCAAAAGACACCACTAAAGTGCTTCCTTACAACACAATATACACATGCAAAATAATAGTCAAACATTAACAATGATAAGTGAAAATAAGAGGACATAAATCTTCCTATAAAAAATGTAATTTTGAATAATGGTATATAGAATATGAAGTATATGAGTTGGCAAAACGAAATTTACTTACTCCTTAACAACTTCGGATGCTGCATTGTGCATGTTGAAAATCAAGTTACTGATTCCATGATTACAAAGATAATCAGCTGTTGCCAAAAATTCTTGCTGGCTTTGTCTGTCAAATTGATCCAATTCTTCCTGCAGGGCCAGGAAAACAATATACACTACTTAAATCACACATCTCTCTCATTAGTACTATCTAAAATGTCATATAGGGAAAACCACATGCTATAAATTTTAAAAAGGCAGAATATATTTCTAAGTAAAATAATCAACCATCTGGCAGCCAGCCACATGACATGTTTCTTGACCAGGTAAAACACCATTTTTTAGGGATCAACCATTTAAATCGAGAATATGCTGGGACAACCAAGACATGGTACGATATTGAGCACAAATACTACTTCTAAAAACACTTTCCGACAACACTTACATACATACAAAAGGATAACCAACATTTAAACTTACAAGAAAAATAAGCGGGCTACAACCTGCCTACAAATTAAATGCATAGAATATGACTATATGAGATATTGGGAGCTTTCTCACCAGTATAGCAAACAATCCCAATGAAAAGATTGCAAGTGGGATTCGATCCTGATTATCTTGAGGCACAAAAATTACAATTTAACAAACCACGTTTAGAAGATAAATATACTGGCGATCAGAATGGGCGGGAATAGGTCCACAGGAGAGCTACAGGAAGAAGCAATACTCGCAATAAATCTAACAAGGTACAAAAGGGGGGATAACTAAATATAAGTTAGTCATGAGAATGCAGGAACTTAGACATTTCTAAATTTAAAGGTTTCCCTCTTTTGGAAAGGGTATCCATCTTTAAGGAAAGGTGGAATGCTACTCTTACGAAGAAGTTAACCTTATTTGCCAACCCTTCTCCCATGGGGGTGGATTTTACTACGTTGCTACATATTATTAAAAATGATGATAGTACCCTTAGGTATCCCAACTAATGCCTTTTTCAAAAGGAAAGAGGATGTGACGATGTAAAGACGGGTACCCAAAAGCTTTATATTCACTAGTTTATGCAGTAAAATTGCAAAGACCATGTTCTGATGCATTCTCCACATAGAATCTCTCACCTTGAAAAATCAATCCATTCCTCAACGCCAAATCATCCACAGAATGGCAACCGCATGAATTTTCTCAAGCATCAATACAATCTGTGATCACCCAATGGAATCCCAGAAAATGGGGGCACTCACAATAGCGACACCCTTTAGGTCAGCGTCCACCCAAATTTCTCTCGATGTAGAGCTGGAAAAAAAGAGGTGATCAATGTTCCTGATACCCACAGGGGGAAGTAAGAATGGATTGAGGATGGCACCCTTTATAAGCAATTTCCTATGCTATTTGCATTGGTGTCTAACCCGGATACCTCGGTGGTGAGAGCTTGGGATGAACATTCTTACTTCCCCATGTTTTGATCAGAGTTTTGTCTATGATGGATGCTTTGGATAGCTTTAAATATCCTTTGACTAGTCATGAATTGATAATTGGCATTGGTGTGATGGAATTTTGTCGATCAAGAAAGCATAAAAGAGTTTGTCTGGGGCAGTGGTCTTTGACCCTAGTGGATATATTACAGATTGCAATAGGCTTTGGAACTGGGAGGTGCAAATGCGGGTGAAGGTTTTCCTTTGGTTGTTGAGGCACAGTAGAGTGGTCACTGGGGCTAAATGTGTCTAAATAAATGTGTGTGGCTCTTCGATGAAACCTTTTTCATCTAAATAAATTTGAAAATAGAACTCAGTTCCTTAGCAAATACTTGCATTCTAGTGTTTGTATTGCATCATTAGCACTCATGCATATGTAAAATGGAAACATGCATTAGCATATAAAAATAAAAAAAAGCAGTTGAAAATAGTATATATATTCACCTGTAGATAGCTTAATCTTCACCTAATTTTAATAAGTTCGTGTTAACTACAATAAACATGAAACCAACTCCAATGCATACAAATTACTAACTTAAATAATAAAAAATACCAAAAAATACTAACTTGTATATATAAAAATAAAACCAAACCATATTTCTTAACAAAAGGTCGTAAACTCGTATATCTAACCATACAGTCTCCTATGGAACTCTTTTTTTAAATCAAAAAAAGAGGAACAAATTAAATTGTTCACCCCAGTTATATTAAATCATAGAGATAAGAGGAACTTAAAGTAGCCAAGACTCGAGAGGAGTTTAGGCATGAAAAATTACATTTTCCACATAGGAATGCTTCGAAGGAAAAACCACTCCATTCGTGGTCAGCCAAATAGCCAAATAATAGTTAACAGGTAGAGCAGTTCCACATGGGGGCGATGCTTAATCACATATAGAGGGTCCCAAAAATTCTGAATGTTCGGAAGGTTTGGTCAGGTAAGACCCGTTTCTTGCCATACTCCATGCGTCTTTTCGCATGTGAAAAATAGATGATCAATTGTCTCCACTTCAAACATTACAAAGTGGGCAAATATGAGATGTGGCTAGAAAAAGCACAAAGCAATGGTCTCTTCTCAAAATGTATCCTCTCCGCATGAGCCAAAGTAAAACACCAATTCGGTTTGGGACCTTGAGGCCCACAAAAACATGCAGTTGCAAACCAGGTTGTCTGAAAAGGGTGGTGTTGGTCTATCCATCGCTTTCTATGCACATTTTACTGTAAAATCTTCTACTCTGCATGTCCAGTGATCTTTTCCACCCTCGGTCCAGACACGAGGGTGAGAGAATCCAAGATATTCATGAAGTCTTCCAAAAGCTAATCAAAGAAATCCGAACAAAATAAGCCATCCAGTTCCCATTATACCAACATTCTGCAATTTTTGCATCGCAGTTAGCAGCTAACACAAAAAGCCTGGGAAAGCAGGTTGCCAGCGGACCTCCATTAGCTCAATCATCAGTCCAAAAGTCAAAAGACTAACCATCACCAAGGACAGGATGAAACAAGATAGGTATTTATGGAATAAGAGAGGTGATGCCCTGTCAGAAAGCTGATGAGTAGAAGTACGATTGAGTATGCAAGACACCCTATGCTCGAATCACATATATCCGACAAATCAGACTGCAACGTAAATCTCCACTTCTGCCCCAAATCCTCAAGATTCATTTTAGAAGCAATGCCTTGTTCATAGTCTCAAAACGAGCCACGTCATGACCACCCTTCACTTTGAGGAGTGTAATGGTGTCCCATTTTGACAAATGAATATCAGGACCATTCTGACCAGAGCTACACCAGAAAAATCTCTGCATGATCATTTCAACGCAACTATAGATACCAACCGGAAGGAGCCAAGAGGACATGAAGAATACAGGAATCGTCGCAAGAACATCATTCACGAGCACCAATTATAGGTAGCTAGTATGCGTATGTAAGATTGTCACAGATCAAGGGTACAGCAAGATATTTGACTGGTAGTGAGGCTCGCTCTGTCCCCAACTCCTCTACACATGCTAAAGCCATGTCTCCTATGGAATTCTACTCACCTTTGAATTAATGCATACTAATTCTCTACAACACAAAATCAAATTTAAAGGAATCGGACCTCATGTATGAGACTTGGGTTTTGAGACCAAAAATGTACATTGTATTTAAGTAGTAACTTTAGTCTATTATTTTATGTACATAACTAACTCTTTTGATTTGTTTCTTTTCATTTATTATCTTTATTATGTATTTTACTAGAAAAACATAAAAATTAAAATCTAAAAAATATAAAAAGCAAAGAAAATAATATGTTTTGATCGTCTCTACATAAGTCTATTTATTTATATTTTTTTACTTCTTTAAATATTAAAATCTAAGAAAAAAATAACACAATAACAAAAAAAATTCCCACAATAAGTAGAGTCAGCTACATGGATTCTTTGCCTCCATTCAGATCTATCTCGGTTGAGCTTAGATCCAAAAAAACTAAGATCCTTCGTATAGTCTCATTCCAACACTTCTTAGTTAGGCCTTCTGCACCCTCTTTTACTCGGCTCAACATCCCAAAGCTCACATCTCCTCACTGGTGCATCAGCTGACGTCCTTTGCAAATGGCCAACCCACCTTCAACAATTTTCTCGCATTTTATCCTTAATCGAGCTACATAAACTTTCCTTCTGATAACATCATTTCGAATCTGATCTTTACGTATGTGTCCACACATCCACCTTAGCATTTTCATTTCTGCTACTGTGATTCTCTGCACATGTATATTGTTCACATCTTATTCACGCTTAGCACACTAAGGGCATGTTTGGTTGCTGGTGTACACCGGGGTACACCGGCATACCCCTGGCTCCAACCCTCCCAACCTGGATTGAGATTACTTGTATTGATCCTATAATTTCTTTGGTATAATTTAACTATGTTCAAATAAAATTATTAACGTAAAAAACATATTATGATCATCAAAAAGTTAATATAACACATAATCAATGTCATATCACATCACAATTATCATTCCAACCCTCTCAACCCTCCAAATAGCTAATATTCACATCGGGATACCCCAACCCAACCCAACCCAGTTACCAAACATGCCCTAAGAGAGGAAGGTCAACGGATTTAGCGCATTAGCGTAAGAGGAATTCCAAGTCCCCGAAAAGCGCGAAAAGAAAACTTGAAAATTGGTTATTCAAAAAGTTGAAGATCTTAAAGAAGCTTATCGATGAGAAGTCAAAGGTATAGAAGATTACTTGATATCCCTGACGGCCAACATTTAGAACCATAGAGCATATCAAGTCTCATGGTTGCTTTGTAAAACTTTCCTTTGATTTTCAAAGGAATTTACTTATCACAGAGAACAGTAAAGGCTCCAGAGAACATTAGAAGCTCCTCTCCACTTTAGCCAACCTGCATTTATTATATTAGTAATATCTCTATCAATTTCCCCATCATGTTGCAAAATAAATCACAAGTATATCTAAAAGAACCTCTCTTCTAAATGTTATCGTCGCCAATCTTCACCACAATTCCTTCACCATTGCTTCCATCGAAAGTACCATATATTCAATCTTAGCCCTACTTATACAAAATCCTTTAGTTTTCAATGCATGTCTCCAAATCTCAAGTTTCTCATTTACTCTATCTCCAGTCTCATCAATCAACACAACATCGTCAACGAACAACAAATACCAAGGTATCTTATCATGAATGTGACTTGTTAACTCATCCAAAATCAAAGTAAAAAGAAATGGACTCGAAGCTGAACCTTGATGCAGACCAATGTTGATGCCAAATCAGTCTTCCCATATTGTATCCTTACATAAGATAAAGTCCTATCACACATATCTTTTATGAGGTTAATGCATAGGGCATGTACTTGTCTCTTCTCCAAAACTCTCCACAATATCTCCCGTGGGATAAAATCATAAGTGTTCTCCGAATCAATAAAAATCATATGGAGATTATTCCTTTTAACTCTATAAATCTCCATTGTTCTTCTCAATGGGATGGCTTTAATAGTTGAGTGACCTTGCATGAATCCAAATTGATTTTCTTTTACTTTAGAAACTTGCCTCAATCTTCATTCGATCACGCGTTCCCAAATTTTCATAGTGTGACTCATCGGCTTGATACCTCTGTAATTTAAACAATTTTGGATGTCTCCTTGGTTCTTATAAAGAGGCTCCATGATGCTTTTCCTCCAATCTTCGGGCATTTCTTGCTTCAACAAATAACATTGAATAAATTTATAAGCCAAGTCAAACCACGCTCACATAAAACTCTCCAAACTTCTATAGAAATGTCATCAAGTCCTACACATTTTCCGTTTCATAACCTTCAAAGCCCACTCTACTTCCTTTGTATCCGTCTATAACTTGCACGATTCAAGTAACATTCTCTACTAGTTAGATCTCGCAAAGTGATCTCTCTATTTCATTCCCCAATGAAAAGCTTATTGAAGTATTGCTTCCATCTAGTCTCTATATCATTCTGAGAAACAAGCACATGACCTTCCTCATCCTTAATGCATCATATTTGAGAAAGGTTGTTGGTCCTTTTTTCTCTTGCTTTAGACAATTTGAATATATCCTTCTGGACTCTTTAGAGCCAAGATTTTTGTACAAAACTTCATAAGCTTTTGACTTAGCTTTGCTCACAACCCTCTTTGCTTCCTTCTTCACTATTTTGTAGTTTGTGACAATTTCATCGGTTATATCCTTAAACACAGCTTTAAAGCAAACTTATTAAATTTTGAGCTTCTCTTGCACCCCTCAACTCCATCACCAAGACTCCTTTTGTCCTGGATCTCCTCCCTTTGACTCGCCTATCATCTCTTTGGCTATCATTCGAATACAAGATGCTACCACCTCCCACGTCTCGTTAACACTTCCGTTACAATCCCAATATAGGTCTTCTAAAACATTCTCCCTGAAGCTTGATTGCTTTAATTGAAGATTCCTTCATCTAGTTCCAGTGATCTTGGAAACCCTCATTTTCTATATCAACCCTTTTATTTGCACATCCATGACTAAGAAGCAATGTTGGGTGGTTAGACTCTCTCCTGGTATTACTTTGCAGTCTTTGCAATACAACCGATCTCTTCTTGTCAACGTAAACTAATCTATCTGTGTTCTAGTCGAGCCACTCTTATAAGTAATTAAATGCTCCTCCTTCTTCTTGAAGAGACTGTTTGCTATGAAAAGATTATAAGCCATTACAAAATCCAGAATGGCTTTTCTCTCTTTATTTCTATCCCCGAAGCCATGACCTCCGTAAACACTAGCATACCCTGAAGCATCATTTCTCACATGTCCATTAAGATCTCCACCTAGGCAAATCGTCTCTCTTTATGGGATTCCTTACATAATATTATCTAAATCCTCTCAAAAAACTTGTTTCATCCTTTCATATCAATCAATTTGCAGAGCATAAACTGAGATGATATTCAGAATTTCTTCTCTAAAGACCAATTTTAGCAAAATAATCCAATACATCTTTGCATCTCAACAACACAATCCTTCAAATCCTTATGAACAACCACTCCAACACCATTTATGTCCTTATATTTACCTGAATACTAAAGTTTAAAGCCCGTCTTCTCAATCTTTCTTGCTTTCTCTTTAACCCATTTTGTTTCTTGGAGACATAGTGTCTAAATCTTCCTTCTTGCCATTGTATCTACTCTCCATCGATTTGCTAGTCAAAGTGCCAATATTCCAACTACCTATCCGCAACTTCATTTGCAACCTCTTTTGAACTAACTTCTTTACTCGTATGTGTCCATCAAGCGAGAACCCTGCAAATTTTGGACTACATCCGGACAGCAATGCAGTGGAACTAGCTTATTTACTCGTATGTGTTCCTCATGCGAGAACCCTTGCAAATTTTGAACTATACCAAGGCAGCGATGTAGCGGCCCTTGCCAACTTTTCATTACATTCCGGCGATGCAACGCGTCGCTAGTAGGGAATGCCCGAACAAAATCGAAATATTTGCTTAAATCCATGACGAAAAGATCCAAACTAATTTGAGATAAATTCCTAAATAGTGTTCCTACGATAATAACATTTAGAAATTTGTCTCTCTTGCGCTGGTTGTCGGCTATCTAACGTGCAACCCTCATCAATTTACCCGAGCTTGAGACCAATCGTGGCTAAGTTAACTTAGAGTGATCAAGATAGGAAGCTTTTTTAAGAATTGTGACTAATAGGTGGAGGTTTCCCTCTGCTATCCTTGATGAGTTTCATGCCACCTCCTTCAAGACGTTGTCCTAATTGTCAACATAATCCTCAAGATAAAAATTACAAATGGTAAGCAAAGAATTTGTAGTAGGGAAGCTCTTACTATTCCCTTGTAATAAACATTCCCTCAATTTTTTTCTGAAAGCTTCAGACCTCATCCAACCAATTTAAAAAAACAACATGATTGCAAGATCTCCGCATGATGTGGCACCTTAGGAATTGAACCTCAGAAAAGAAGCATTGCATCGATTCAAGCTTGCATTACCTCTCTTTTTTACCCATAATGGTGATAAATAGGTGAGTGATCACTTCCATTTAACATTTATATGTTCAAAATACCACCTCCTTCGAATATTTCATAGGTGAAAGAAAGACAAACTGGTTCAAATATCGATTCTTTAAAAAGGAATTCTCCCTGTTCCTTGCTTATGAATCAACTACTCCAACCACAACTGGTATTAACACATTACGATACCCTTGACACAGTTCTGGTCTCATTGCAACGGTAAGTCTAGAAGAGCTGCGGCAGGGACTGAAAAAATAAATAAATTATTACTTACCGATTCTTCAAGAGCTCCAAGACCGCGTGCAGTCTCAAGGTAGAGATGCCTTCCCAAGATATTAACTTGTATCCGAACATACAGAAAAAGTGTTGTCATCGTCCAAAGTGATGTTGCTGTTCTTGCAAAACCTGCAAATCATAAACATTATAAACACACTGGAGAGCACCCAGATATCACCGGTTCTCCATTACACTCTCGACAGCCAACAACTATCCGCTCAAGTGACGGAATAAGCTGCTAGATCACCACTACTTAAAGCAACTTCCAACACAAGAAGAAGGAAGGATTACTTAAAATTTTGAGCCTTTCCCAGAGCTCAAGCTTCTCCTTGGGCTGAAGTGCATTGGTTTGCCCTTTCCCTTGCATTAGCTTCTCCGTCAAATGAGAAAGATCCAACTCCTCAGCTACCCGTGACCGTAGATATTGCATCGCATACGGCAATGTAGTCGTTTCTGATATTGCCTGAATATTCTCAAAATGACTCTGCAACCTATCCGACACTAGAAACGTCAAATTCCACCAAGCACAAAACAACGATAAACAGCAAACAGCAAAAAAACCCAACAAATCAAAATTGCCGGCAGGCAAGCATCAACTCCTTACTGCGCCTTGATAATCTCATCAGCTCTCCTATGCCCTTCAGACTCCCTTTCGCTGTCAATCGCCCTCTGCCTGCTCACATCGTACATCTTATACAAGGCATACCCACATCCCAAAACCCCCACGGCGACAAAAATCTTCCTCCTGTGCCTCCTCCAGAAGCCCCTGCACAAGCCAGAACACCAAAATCACGATTACCCACATCACAAAATCGCACCTTTAAGCAACCGACATCAACTAATTTCCGAAATTCGGCAACTCCCCAAACTTACGCCATGGCCCCACTCTCTCTGCCCCTCCAAAACCGCAGCACGCTCGGTTTCAACTATCAAGGAGATCCTCCATTCGTTCGCTTCCTTCTCGACTGCTCAACGTCACGATCGATCTTCGAAGTCATCGTGGTAAATCTTAATCAGCCAAAAAGGGTACAAAGATCGGAGTTTTTCAGCGGGTGTGCGTGCGTGCAACAAAAGGGAGATAGAAGGTTTTAATTAAAGGGAGTTCGGGGTTTATGCTTAAGAAGTGGGTGGTCGATTCGTGGGAAGCTCGTTCTCGTTTGGAGGGAGGAGGGGGAGGAACAGATCAGATGGCGATTGGGGTTTTATTAAATTTGCGAGGGGACAACACGAGAATCGCTGAGGAGCCCTAAAATAAGCAACCTCCGATCCTCTAATGAGATTTGATTTTGGTTTTGGGAAAAGACAAGAAAGTATGAAACGCAAGAGATTTCTTGTTTTCCTGTATTTTCTGATTACAGAGAAACTGTTTTTGGTTTGCAGTTTGAAAATCTTTTCAAATTTTGCGTAACATCAATTACTATCATTTTTGTATGAGTAAATCTGTTGGTTGCTGGATTTTAGCCCACACCAATGTGTACCTGACATCTTGTGCTTCCCAGCAGTTTTGAAGAATGTAGTGTTAGTGTAATATGTGTCAAAGTAATCCATAAAATTATCGATATTTAATTATCATGTTAATAGATTAGTTCATGTAAGGTTATTGCAACCATTGTCTCCTTTTAGCTTAAAGAAACTTTTAAGACATGTGAAATATAAAGTATACATGCGATATAATCAAATGTTTGATCCATATACATAATTATTATTAATAGATTTTAAATTTATAATTGTAAATCACAGAGGATATTATCACATAAGAGTAAATTTATGAGATAAAAAATAAAAAAAGAAAGTACTTAGGTGAATAAAACTTCGTACAATTAGAGAAAAGAGTCAAAATAGCTATTTATGAGGATTACAAATGTTGTTATACACATGAATGGAATAAAAAAGTGATGCATATTAAGTATAAATTAAGAAGGCTCAGAAACATTATTTTTTCACAATACTTATGTTATTGATAAAAATCGGATGTAATCCTCATAATCTTGAACAACTAAAAAATGTAATATTTCTCTAGATCTATATGTAGACATTCGATTGTTATATATGACATGAAAGTGTAATAAAGTTACAAATAATGCAAAAGAAATTAAATGTTTCCATGCTTTTTTTGGTCTTATCAATAAGAAGTTGTTATACAAATTACAAGTATTAATCAATGAGCTTTACAAAGAAAATGTTAAATTACAATATTATGTAAGAATATATGAATTTATTATTTATTAAAATTTAGTGCAGTAATAAATTTTTAACGTGCTAAAAAGAGATCCTATTTGTTTGACATGTATAAATATTTTGTTATAGTTTAAAAAAGCAAAGACACTTAAGATATATGATAGATTAATATTGTACTACTACTATATCCTATGTATTTCCATTCATCAAATTTGTTAGTGCTACATATTTTGTTGTTGTTATTTTTTAATCCATTTTTATTCTTCCGTTTTACCTGCAAACAATTTTCAGAGATGTAGTATGTGGGAGGAGAAAGGTAGTGGGAGGACGTGCGTGGAGGACGAGTTCTACTATATTGTATGGAACAACCTCTCATTTTAATTATGGGATGGAAAGAAGGGTTGAAATAATGGTAGGACGCGTGAAAGAAGGAGGCCATGATTTGTGTCGGTCTTACAACGAGAGAGAACAAGCGGCTCTCGAATGTAAAGAAAGATGGGGAGATATGCCATGTGGTAGAAAAGGGGGAAGAAGGTAGGACATGAGAATTGGACTTTAGTATAATGTATAGACGATCATGCTTTCGTCACTACCCAACGCTCCTGTCTGGCGGCTTCTTCCATACTCCTTGTGACTTATAGAGGGTGGACTTGCCCCTTTGAGGAGCCTTTGAAAAATCAGCGTGGTGTCAATGGACATCTTGCTTTCACCATATCGTATACTTGTTGCCGGGAAAATGCATAAGTCTTTTTACGTTAAGGAGTCACTTTTATCCGTTGAGGGTCTGGAATGCACCGTTTATGCGCGCATCCAGATATTAAATCAAGCTATGCTCCCAACCAATCTAGAGATTAGATATTACGGCCTCCCTTTCCGGGATGGTAGATTGGATTAAAGGAAGTGAGATTTCAACAACTACTTCTCTTTCGCTTTCAATCTTGCTTTCGCCTTTTTTATTTAGTCTCAGACCTTCTACGTAATTACACACACGAGAGTCATTTTTATAGTTGAGAAGAGATTAAGCACCAGCTCAAAATACATCATCACTCAATAGAGAGTAAGAGATGAAGCTTATTGACTTCAACCACAGAGAAAGAAGTCCAAGAAGAGGCAATAAGCCATAGAGAAGCGATGGATTCTTAATATAGTAGACTGAAGGATTGCACACCAACTATTAAAAGGGAGCAAAGTATCATTTGTTTTGCGCGAGGTGGAGTAGATTCAGAAAGAAAGTCTTGGCATGGTCAGAACCTCACCTTTCGAATTGCAAAAATTCTTGGTAGTGATCGAGCCACGAAGCAAGCTTTCCCGAATACGACAAATGCGTAAGTGGGAAAGCCATAACAACGAAAGATGGAGGATGAATAAAGGCGTTGGGTAACTCTCAAGGATCAAAAAGTCTTCTGGGAATTGGTAAATTGCTAGGAAGAATTCCGTTCTCAATCTAACAGAAATGAGACGGATGTCTACCCATTGATGGCGGAGGGCCAAAGCGGCCAAAGCGAAGTGTGTCATCGAAGCGAGTGGTTTGAGGGTTTGGAAGGGGGATCACGGTGGTCTTGGTTTGACGAGTATGCCTCACGTCTTCACCCAAGCACTCATATTTCAAAGTCGAGTGCTGACATCTACACATGGTGCTTGCTTATAGGTTGCTCCTGTGACTGGGCAAGATCTGTGTTAACTCTCACGAGTGCTTATTATAGGGGGTTGGCTAATTATTGGAATTGTTGCCCAATCTTTATTAGGAGCTTTCCACTTTCTTTAGAAGGATGAAGCACGCTTTCTTCCTCGCTCTTATCGTGAAAGTTGTTGATATAATTATGGAATGGAAAGAAGGATTGAGATAATGTTGGGACACGTGTAGAAAGGAGGGAAAGATTTGTGTCTATCTTACAATGAGAAAGAACAGGCAGCTCTTGAATGTAAAGAAAGATGGAGAGATATGTCGCGTGTCAGAAAAATGAGAAGAAGTTAGGAGAATCAAACTTTAGTATAATCTATGTATAGATATAACTAGTAGGGAGCCCGTGCGCTGCACGGGAAATCAAGTTTTATGTACATTTACTATCCTAAAATTATATATACCTAGTAGATAAACCAGATGACCTTATGCCTAAGCAATTGTTATTAAGGCTAAAATTGTATCATTTAAGATATATGTCAAGAAAATAGATAAGCAGCGATGATAGAACTACAACCGAGAAGTGCATGCGAATATAATGTGCTTTAATAACCAACATATGTATTGATCATATTATTGTTTAGCATATACACATCCTCTATCTTTTTCTTAAGGAAGTGATGGCGAGGCTGTGTTTACATAAACTTAGATATTCAAATCATGTATTGTTATGGATGAAAATATGGTTAATTGAAACAAATCCAACTTTGTGTGTCCTTGTTTGAGATAGTCTTTGACCATGAGATCCCCTTGCACTTGTCCCTCTCTTGTGCCATGTCGTCCCTCTCATCTGCCATGTCTGTCAAAGTGGTCAACTCATCGCAAGGGACATCAGAAGAGAGCGGATCTAAGGGAGTTCTTCTGCTCGTCGTGGCTTCCGGCAAAGAAGACCTTTGGATTGCTATGAGCCCTGCACCGGTTGCTGGAGATGAGAGTAAAACATCTAAGTTCACAAAAGTAAGTACTAATGTACTGAACAATAAATTAACAGACAAGAAGAGTTGATACTGTATAAGAAAGGTACATAAAAGGTTAACAGAGAAATAAAATTATGGTTGCCGAGAAATGAACCTGGAGATAAGGGCATCTATGAGAAGATATGGAATGCGACCAATGAGAACGTTAGGTAACTCGCATACTAATACAAAAAGAGAATGTAAAGGCAGGAATGCTTTAAAAATATAAAAGTAAAAAAAGCAGGCAGAATTTATTTACCACAGAGGAGTAACATAACAAAAAATGCGTCATAGCATGGGAGTAATTGGAGCGATTTTCCCATTCCTGATAAGATGATCACATTGAGAGGAAAAAGTCCGGTAATTATTTATATCGATATTTAGATTTTTGTTGGACGTGTGCAATATGCTTTAAGTTACAATTCTTCTGATCCTTTATGTAAGTTATTTCTTGCAAATAGAAAATAAACAGATTTCCTTCCGTTCTCATATGTTTCCCTCTTCCACATGTGTTTCCCCTACGATCCAAACGTAGCGTATAAGAAAAACCAACATCGTACATCAGAACAAATTCCAGAATGTTTGAAACTAAATAAAAGCTAAGAAACTAAAATAGAATGCACATCAATAGAACTATACCTCCCTGGAACTGTTGAGGTAATTCCCGAGGTAATTCTTGTCCATCCAGGGGTGCATGTCGTCGATCCACAACATTCAGACCTCGTCGGGTCCGGCGGGTAGCTGGCGGGCCATATGCGCGTAGTGCGGTTGTTGTTGCTACTGCATGGCCACCTGCATCTGCACGGGCTGCTGTTGTGACTGCAGTGCGGGAGGCAGAACCTGCGAAGGCTATTGGTTCCACAATGGCGGCGATGGCTGGTAGTACTCCGACCACGATGCCTAGTAGTACTGGGCCATCCGAGGCGGAGGCTGCTTTCAAGCCATCAGCGGCGGCGTGGAGCGGTGAGGGCGAGAGAGAAAGGGAGAAGGGTTTGGAGGGTGGGGATGTGCGAGGGTATTTATTTGGTTTGGCGGGTTTGGATCGTTGTGACACCGGTGGCTGGAGAGGAGTGCCAAGATGATGGCCGTAGACTTCTCGTAAGCTTTGCATTGGGCATGCTTCAAGGGAAGATATGGGAGAGGTTCCAAAGATGGAAAATTGGGATGTAAAGGAGGACGAAGAGGAGGCGACATGGCTAGGGTTTCGATGCCATCAAGGTGGGTGGGAGATGACATCACAGAGGGAGAGGAGAAAAACGGGTCATATCTTTATAGGAAGAGGGTAAAATTGGAATGATAGTTAGAGGCGTGCGGTTGTAAAGGGTAAAATGGGAATTAATGGACGGAAAGTTAATGGATTGACGCCCTAAAGTTAATGGATTGACGCCCTTTATATATATATAATGGATTACGGATTGGAAAGAAGGAATGAGATAATGGTGGGACACATGTAGGAAGGAGGACATGATTTACGTCGGTCTTATAGCGAGAGAGAACTGGCGGCCCGAATGTAAAGAAAGAGGAGGAGATATGCCACGTGTCGGAAAAAGGGGGAAAAGTTAGGAGAATCAAACTTTAGTATAATGTATGGATTTCTAGATGTGCATCCAATTCCGTTTTGTAATAAATGTTGCAAATGCAATGAATAAAGCATGGAGTAACTTGAATGAGATCCTACCATGTAGAAGAGAGTTGATCTTACACGTGTGCATGTGGGTGTTTGCAACTGCCTCATTCATAGTATTCCTATGTTTTTCATAACTTCAAGATTTTGTATTTTTATTTGATACCATAAAATACAATTTATTTATTTATCTCTATGTGAGCATGTACATTTATTCAAGTCAGATATCATATGTACGTTATTGTCTTATGTTCAATGGATGATGAATCATGTATTCATTACACTAATAAATATGAATTTTTTTAAACAAGCAAGATGGTTATCAGATATATTCATCTAGAAGAAGGATTACAACAAAAAAGATACCCACCAAGGACATGAAGAACCCCGCCCATCTAGCATATCAAGGTCAAAGTTAAAAAAGCCAATCAACCTGGCAATGTTCAGCCAAATAAACATAATCATGGGTTAAACCTGGGGTTGGGCATCGGGCTGGCTTGGGTCAGTTTGAGTTGGCCTGACCCAAGCTCATTTAAGTATATGTGTTGATGGGTCGAGCCTAGGCTCATTTTATTTTCAAATTCCAGACCCAATTCCAAACCCGGACCAAACAAAATGGGTCGCGTTCAGGTCTGGCCAGTCCAATTTAACACCTATGTACACCAGTATCATGTGTTCCACTCTTCTTGCATTTATCTAGTTGTTTTTTATGCACGTGTGCATATTTAATACTTAATTACGCCAACTAATTCGTGATTATGACATTAGTTATATGTTGGAAATAGAAATGTGGTAAAAAAATATGGCGACTTAAACAACCATTCAATTCACCATTACAAATTCTATGGTAGATGCGGGCACTATAACCCAATACAAATTGATTACTTACTGTTGTACATGCTCTAACACAGTTAAGGATAAAGCTTCCAATCTGGTATATTAATATAATAATCTTGCATATTAATGTAATAATGACCTCAATCCACGCTAATGGATATGATTCTTAATGGATCTAAGTATTTATTCTAAACTTGAAATAAGGATATGAAAGTTAGAACTTGGTATTTGGAGCAAACATGAATATACTGATATAATTATATCGTATAGGTCAAGCTATCGAGCTTGCAGGTTCCGACCTTCTCAGGCCCGAACCTGGCCCGATAATCAATACGGGCTCATTTTGAGGCCCACGACCCGCCCACTAAATTTTAGATTCGGATTTGAGTTGGGTTATGCAGGTCGGATTTTGGAGGATCATGCCAACAGAGCCCAATGCTCAACTCTAAGTTAAACCTCAAGCCCAACAAGAATATATAGAGGGGAAGAATACGAAGAAGAAGAGAAACGAAGACAGTAAAACAAGCAGAGGAGGTGAACATTATTAGAGGAAAAAGAGAAGGAAACATGTGAAGGAACGAGGAACAAAGAGGTTACCAATAATGGGGAGACAATTGATGATGGTTGTGGCGTATTATTGAACACCACAAGTGTAGCCTCAGCGAAGGGCAATAGCCTCGCGAAACATGCAACAACAATGTGCTTCTGCTAAGTGAAGAACTTTGCAGATCATTCCAAATGTGAGTTTAGCCAGTTGTTGCTCGACCTACTCGAGTTTGCTGTCACCAAAGATCGAGAGAGGGAATGGGGTTAAAGCATACAAAAATGGCGGATGGTTTTTGGATATTTTTCCATTCCATTATAATTATGGAGCATGGTTTTAGGGTTTTGCAGGGCTATTATGTTGTCGTTGAAAGCGTATGACGATTGTAGCATGTAGCATTGTATTGTTGGTTGGTGAAGTGAAACATGATGTGGGTATATAGTAGAGCTCGTGCGTAGGCAATGGTGAGGTGGAAGACCTAATTGACCAAGCAATCAATTAGTATGGGTGACATTGAGGTAGTGGATGAATGTTGAGTGACATACAAAGGGTGAGACTGATAGAGGATTTTACATGTTTGTTAAGAACAAGTTCTTAATCTGTCGTGTATAGTACTGAGAAAACCACCCAAACAAAATAAGAAAGATGTATGCAATGAAAAGCAAACACACTGGTTGATGTTTGTTTAACATGGACAAGCCATGAGATTGAACTGAAGGAGACAACTCATTATCTAGGCATGTAGATCCAATATAAAATCGTGATATCACAAAATAAATGATGAAAAGATTATATTGTTTATGATTTTTTAATGTTTAAATTTTAATTAATGTTTTATAATTAATTTCATTTTATTTTTCCAACATTAAATTTTAGTTTAATTTAAAGTATAGTTATATAAAATATAATAATTATCATATGGTTAATATAAGTATTTATAAGAAAGAGAAGGGATATTATGGTTTTAAAATGTACAAAGTAGAATAAATAAGAATAAAAAATATAGAAAATTTATTTTTAGAAGTTTGGATTTATGCAAATATTTTTGGAGGATTTTCAAATTTACAATAGTGGAAATAAAATAAAAATGTAAAAGAAAATATAGAAATAAAAATACACTAAAAATAAGGGAATTCGGATAATAATATTTTGGCTCAAAATATATGGATAAAAATTAAATGATATTCCTATTATGTGGTGTACGAAGCATCCCAAGCCATTTTAATGTTTAGATTTTGAGTTTATTTTTGCAAGTTTTCCAATGTTTTGTATTTTAGGTTGTGGAAACAATAAAAGTCCAAATAAAATACAGGAAATATTGCACCACAAGAGATACCTAACTTATTTTTTTGGATTTTTAAGCCATAAGATGGATAAGCTAGAAAAGCTACAAGATGAAGGTTAATTTTTGGGTTTTCGCTCAGTTATATAAATTCTAGGAAAAATCACAGATAGAGCATAGAAGGCCCATCCTAACATCATTTTTAGATTTACAAACATATTTAATATGCATTCACAATAATTCAAAATGCACAAATTTTTCAAAATTCCCACAAGAGTCAAAAAATAGAATATTGTTCAATATGCTTTTTTTCCAGAAGTTTGGCACGCCTCCCACAAATCAAATTAAAATGGCATCACATGAATTTATTGTGAATCAAACAAGTCAATTTAGCATGATTTAATCATTAATTCACACAACGCTACAATGAGTTCTAAAAACTACAAAACTCCAACACATATATAGAGTTCAGAGGAACAAAATGTCATTGAAAAAATTCCAAAATAAAAAAGGTCAAAGAGATAAGTAGGTCTAAATTCAAAAGCACAAAATGCAATAGTTACAAATTTTAAATGTGCTCAAAAAGAGCCCAGAGGCACGCCTTTAATAACGAAGACTTGAAAGGGGTCACATGCAAATTTACTTAAGGACGACCTAACGTCAGAAGGGTGTCAGCCACCCCTGGATTTGCCTGTTAAAATGAAGAAGTTCGGGGAATCTCTCATAAAAAGCCTTTCACGAGCATGCTGCACGTGAGGTGATGGGAAGATCTGACGATCGTTGAGCAACCATGTAAAGGACCCATGAACATTGATGATGATATGTGGACCGTTCAGGTGTCCGACAAGTAGGGTTAAGGGGGCAAAATTAATCCAAGGGTTGATATATCGTGTGCGGTATATGACCGGATCGGAGAGGGGAGATGATGAGCTTCAAGCATGGCTCAACCACTGTAGTGGCTTCCTTCCCCTCCAGGGAGGTCCTACAAAGCATTAAGATGTTGGCTGGGCATGTCAGCTCAGTTATGGGTTAAAAAAGGTGGCGAATGGTTTTTCCTCTAGTAATGGGAAGGTGCCGGCACGGGGGAGGGAGGTGGGCGTTCAGGCGAGCTTGGTGGCTTCGAAGACGGTGCCGGTGCGGGTGTAGGGCTTGCAGGGGGGTTCCGTCCAGGCGAGCTTGGAAGCTTCGAAGACAGTGTCGTCACGGAGGAAGGGGGTAGGCTTGCCGACACAGGGGGTGCGCTTCCAGGCGAGGTTGGAGGGTTCGACGACGTTGTCGACGGGGGGAGGGGGCTTCCTGGTGGGGTTGGAAGCGGAGGGCTTCGATGATAATGTCGGTGGAGGTAGGGAAAGGCGAGGGGCTTCCAGGAGGAAGGGGAGGAGGAGATGTTAATGAGGGGAGGAGGAGGTGTCGACGAGGGGAGGAGAAGTTGTCAATGATGGGAGGAAGGGTGGAGGAGATGGTCAATGATAATAGAAACTCAAGGGTATAAAATGTGAAATACTTGACGAATACCGTTATAGTTAACAAAAAATTAAATGGAAGTTAATACAAGAGTTATAAGTTATAGAGTTAATCACTACCCAAGATCCTAGGTGTAATTCGTGATTATAAAGGGTTTCTAGGATAATTATGAAATTACTCAAGATTATGAGTGTAAATATCCTAATGGAAAAACCTCTACTTTCATCAAATATGATCTTTTGTTAAATCATTTTCTATATCACTTCCTGCATACTCGCGATTCGATTCAAATTAGTAATTGAACTTTATTCAATCAACATTCATGTCAACGTCTATTCAATCCGTACTCAAATTTGCTCTTTATTCAATCCAGATTATTCGATGAACACTCGATCTGAATTCACACGAGTGAAAATATTTAAAGAAATAATCTCCCAAATTCATATCCGATTAATATCCACATTCAATATTAAAAAAATGAAGTGAATATGGATGTGAAAATAAACATACCCATTCCTCTTTCATCCATTATAATAATGGGTTAGCTTAACTCCGAGATAAAATTTTCTTGTTCAAAAATAATATCATATCTTTCATCAATTTAATCTCAAACTTGTGCTACTCAAAGGAACTCGAATATCGAACATAATTGGTATGGAACTCGACCCCTCTTAGGGAACCAAACTCATAACTAGGTTTGTTTTAACACGGTGCTAACATGCGTAGTTTAGTACCACACCGGATAGTTTCGCCCAGCTAAGGCCCTAAATGTCGGTTTCAGTCACCATTTCGATATCGACCAAAACAGAATTTCGATGGAATTTCGTTGGAATTTCGACCGAAATTTCGGTCATTTCAGTCATTTTTTGTACTAGAACCCCCATATTTCTGTCATTTCGGCCATTTCGGTCGAATTTCGATTTCGTCTGGATATCGATATTCGACAGAAATTCGACCGAATTTCGCTGAAATTTCAGTAAGAAATCACCACGAAAAAGAAGCCTACTTTAGCCGTGAACTATTGATCACGAGACTAAATTCAGAACTCACGCGTTTTGCCGCTCGCAAATTCAAATGCAGTGCCCTGACGGTTCATTAACCACCAATTTCCTTCTACATAGATTCTAATTCCCATTCGATCCCACCACCGTCGAACCTTTCCATATTAGACTACTTTTCTACAGAGACTACTATTGTTCCACCCATAGCCTCATTCCGAAACGGGTGGTACCAAATCCAATTGACCAACTACCAGACCAATTCTATTAACCAGGTCAATTATTCCTCCTCCCACTCGGTTTTTTAGAAATATCAGGGTTTGCCACACGCAATCAAGCCAATTTCATTGACCGGTCGTCCATGTCATTAGACAAGGACAGACAGCTTAATAAAATCGAATGAAAAGCAATTCTTACTTACCAGAAAGCACACGCTTCATTTAACAATCTGAAGGTTTCAGCATCTGTGGCTATTGTGGAGACTGAAGCCGCTTCGACAGAACAAGATGCGGCGATTCCTGAGAAAGAGCCTGCATAAACAGGTGATCGTTTCTTACCAAACACTTGATAATTGCAAGAAAAAAGAAGGGCGATGTAGAATGCACTTCTACAGAAACATGCACAAGGATATTATGGCTGTGGGTGCATGTACAATAAGAGAATTGTAACAGATGCAACAAACTATGCATTCTGGACATCTAGAAATCTCGGCAAGCCTTACCGAGGGTGAATTTGGAAGTAAAATACTAAATGCGATCACATTTTAGTACAATCATGCAATGATCAAAAGATGATTAAGTATAGAAAGGATGTATCCATAATAGGTATACGACCTGGTTCTGTAGGTATTCAAAAGCAAACATTTCAATCTTCAATGCCATCATAAACTAAACAAGAAAGCATGAGCTAAAATATGAAAGTATCAACAAGGACAATAGAAGAAACGGCGCAGTTATCTTTGACTAACAAGAATATCAAAGTTCTGGACTAAGCATGCCTTAAATTTTGAAGTACTGAATCAAAGCCGCGTCAGAAAATGTTTAGCTCATTTTACAGAGTCTAAGGAACTATGGAAGTTTTGTGTTATAGCCAAGTCAACAACTTGTTAGTTCCTATAAGCAAAAAGTAATCCAATAGGAAGAATGTACTTGCAATTATGTTGTTTTTTATGTATTTCAAAGTAAAAAATAAACCAGTGGTAAAGAAACTAGAAAATTACAAAACAGTTCGCATAGGACAAGATGGGAACTAAATTGACGTGCTCAATAAAACACTAGGTGTAAAATTGATGCAAATAAATTGTAAGGAACCTTCATGATTTTGGAGTTCAGCAGCAGCAACAATAACAAAGCCTTTTTCCCACATATTAGAGTTCAGCAGAATTGTTTTCTTTTTGAATTTACTGTAGACTGATGTAGATGTTATCAAGAAAAAACATGAGAAAAAGCACTTTCCATCAGCAGTAAATACTCGCTGATTACGAAGTCAAAGACAAAGGGGATCAAGAAGATGCCAACAAATAACAAAGGTAGGTTGTTCAGTTGCATTTCATTCAACATTAACGACAAGGCACAATTTGTTTTTTCAGAGAAAGAACTAAGAAACTTTGCATATAAATTGTATGCATGCATGCACATACATGAGTTACGCATGCATACATGGCACAAATTGTTTTAACAGAAGCAACTACCATCAGGCAAATTAAATGCATGCATTTATGCATATAAATGGGAGAAGGCTTCACCATTTTTTTGTTTATACATATAAGTGGGTGAGTGAGAGAGGGAGAGATTATTTCTTCTTTTTCAATGACCTAAGGGCAATTATGGAAGCAAAGAAAAACAAAATTGTATTTCAAGATTTGCATGTAAATTGCATTGCGACAAGGCACAATTTGTTTTTTTAAGAAATAACTAGAAGATTTGCATGCAAATTGTATGCATGCATGCACATACATCAGTTACTCATGCATACATGGCACAAATTGTTTCAACAGAAGCAACTACCATCTGGCAAAATAAATGCATGCATTTATGCACATAAGTGGTGGGTGAGAGAGGGAGAGAGTATTTCTTTCTTCTTCAATGAGCCAAGGGCAATTGTGGAAGCAAAGAAAAACAAAATTGTTATTCATGATTCTATCATCCTCTTCAAAAAATGGTTGCAATGTACAGGAAGTTTTGTGACAAACGTGCATGTATATCTGGTGACAATGTTATCAAATTAAACGCCCAATAGATACATACAATGTTAAATTCATAGAAATTACCATAAAAGGTACAAAAATGCTACCAAGATTGGGCATTCAGCAATAGTCATCTGAAAACTTGGTGTATGATACAAGATGGCACAATCTTGTGTAGTCACCCAACCCTCACTTTATCAAAGGTGGCCTTGAATAGCTTTCGACAAGACTTTACCCCTCCTCCAACAATGGCAATAAAAAGGCCCAAAGCTTGCAGTTTGCAAGCAATGGATTCGAAGTAGGAAAAGATGAAGGGAAATACAAAAAAAGGGGGCAAGCATCAAAATTCAACCAACTTAGATCACCAGAGAAAGCCATAAAAATCAAGTTACTGTTGTTTACAGCGCAAAGCAAAGATCAATCCATCCGTTGTGCGCAATATAGACCACCAGCATAAGGGAAACACGATTATAGATGCATTGGTAAAGTTAACAGCAAGACTTGCAAAAAGAAAAAGAAACACAAATGAAAGGATGACTCTTTTTCATAAATTTAAATTCACTTTCGATGGCGCATGCTAAGAGGATGGTTGATGACCACTGCTCGAATGATACCACTTCCAAAAAGCAGACGCCACGAAATTCCTCCTTGCCGAAAACCTCCGACCCCTCTTAGATGTTGCAGCATTGCTACTCGATGGCATATCAGTCAGTGGCACATGATCAGCCAAAGCAGCAATCTGATCCATGCCGTTCTCCTGCATCCCACTCTCGCTTGCACTTGCATCCAGCTGCTCAATTACCTCCTGTGATTCCATATCCAAATTCACAGCGAGCGAACCCCTGCTCGATCTCAGCCAGTCTGCGCCTTCCATGGTAACACCGCGGCACTTCTTCACCTTCACCTTAACCAAATTGGGGCACCCACCGGCAAGTGCCTCCATGCCCTGGTCCGACACAGGGCACCCCTTGATGCAAAGCTTCTTCAGTGCAACACACTTAGATGCGATACATGATATCTCGGCATCCCCGAATGTCTCACTGGAGCACAGTGCAAGCCTCTCAAGATTTTTGCAATTCTCGGCGATCAAGGTCAGGCTCAGGGACGTGGGATTCACGCCAATCAAAACAAGCTCCTGAAGATTCGTCACCTCAAAGCAACAGCGGGAGAGACCTACATCTCCAATCCGGTTCGTCTTCCACCCATCTATGTGGATTTTTCCGAAGCAACCTGCAGCGCTCGGCGACTAAGCTGAGGCCTTTATCAGTGCACTCGGGCGTCTTGACGAGATGCAAGATCTCGAGATCCATGCAACCCACGAGGGCCTCAAGGCCGCGGTCGCTGACCTGGAGCTTCTCGAGTGGACCTCGACGAGACCAGGGACCTTACGGGCGATGTCCTCGATGACCTCGTCCCAATCACCAGAGCAACGGAAGAGTTCAGGGTCTTGAGATTGGGAGAACCGGAGAGGGAAAGGGGCAAGGCACTGGCCATTGTAGAGCTCCTTGAGGCAGACGCTGCGGAGAGAAGTGTTGCTGCAGGGACGATCGGTGCGGCGTCGGTGTCTGTGAGGCCGCGGAGGCGCTTGATGGACAATTCCTCGAGGAGGGGGCAGCCAGCAACGACGACGGCGATGCCCTTGGCGCCGAAAGCGCAGGAGCCGCAGGAAAGCTTGCGGAGGTTGCGGCAAGTTGGCGGCGAGGGAGGCCATGCCGAGGTCGGTGACTTGGCGGCAGGCGCGGGCTTGAGGCGGGTGAGGAGAGGGCAGCGGATAGAGACGATTGAGAGGGCGTCGTCGGCGATGCTCTCGGAGCGGCGATCACACTTAAGGGCGAGCTTCGTGACGGAGTGGAAGCGGGAAAGGAGGGCAGGGAGGGCATCCAGAAGGGGGAGCGGGCGTCGAGGGAGAGGCGGTGGCGGGACTGAGCCTCGACGAAGAGCCAGCGACGGCAGACAAGGGAGCAGCGTTTTCGGTCGGAAGGGGGAAGGGAGTGAAAGACGAGGGCGAGGCAGTCGTCGGGGAGGAAAGAGGTCAGGTCGAGGGAGGGGGGGAGGTCAGGAGGAGGAAGGAGTTCATCGGAGGAGGCCATGGAGGCGGCGGATCTGGTGGAGCGCCGGCGGAGGAGGGTGGAGCAGGGCTTCGAGGAGGACTGGCCCATGCGGCGGAGGGAGAGGCGGAGGCGGGGGCGGAGTTTAGTTGGCGGCGATCATAGGCCAGCGGAAGCGGAGCGGGAGGCGGAGGAGCCTATCTCTCTCTAAAGTAGTGTGGCGTGGTGTGATTTTCTCTCTCTAGGGGGAAATGGGGGAGATGTAGGAGGGGGGTCTGGGTATGGGTTGGGGTTGCGGGTGAGAGGATGAGGAGAAAGAGAGCGGACGCGACGCTGGAATTGGATTTGGTTTTGCGTCTTTTTTGGTCTCCGCCTCAACCTCTCTCCCCGCTTCGGATGTCCTGTGGAATTACACTCTTTCGTCCTAACTTTATTCTCTCTTTTATTCATGTTGCTCACAACTAGTACTTGCTCGCCTATATTTAAAAAATATATATTTAAAAGATTTTTCATGCCAAATTTTTGTTACGACGAATAATTCCATAATAATATAAGATTGTTTTGTGCAAAAATGCGTTTGCCGTCGGATTAACCATGAGAGGGGATAAGAGAGGTTTATCAATCGAATGTGTTTAATGGATTAATTTATTTTGAAGGATAGAAATAGATACATTGTAGTTATACTTTTATACTCGTTTAGTTGGAAAACAAAGAGTAAAGTTGTCGGTGGTATTTAAGGTAAACATGTTTGTTATATATATATATATATTTAATTTTAATATCTGTCAAAATATCATTATACTAAATATAAGGGAAAACATGAACATATTACAAATACACAAGAATATAGCTAATTTCATATATACTATACTATATATGGATCCTTTAAAATGAAGTAGGGCCTAACAACTTTTGTTGTGAACCGTCAACGAGATTTGTTGAATTCCGATCTAATTGTGCCTTGCCAAAAAATTGAATTTTGGTCAATTGATTTCAATTTATTTCGAATCCCGTTTAATAATGTCAATTACCATTTTAGGCTCATTTGATTTTGAAATGTTTTGTCAATTCCTTTAGTTGTCAATTTCTGAAAATATTCTCGTCAAATGCAATTTAATGCATATGTTTGTGAAAACAAATCAGACTATGAAGAATTTAGTAGGGTATAAATAGATTGCATTTTAGCTTAATCCGTGTCCAATCCATACTTACGGATTTTTTTTATTTTTTCGATCTGTTAAACATGCAAATCCAATTCAATCCACATGATTACAAATGGGATCATATTGGATCGGATTTTCAATCCTCACTTATTGTCCCTTCATAAGATATGATTAAGTTTGTGGCACACAAGATCTCTGAATATTTGAATCTTGATTTTAAAATGAGAGTATGGATAATGTAAAAATAATAATAGTTAGTTTTGAGGGAAAACAAAAGAATATACACTTGTTATGGATTCGGTACGACCTATCATTGTAAAACTAAATACAAATAATATACATGCAATATGTAGAAACTGTAGAAGCATCACGTTGACTTTGAATAAAATTATAAGTTTATATATATCAAATATGATTTAAAAACTATGTAACTAACTTGCTTGGATGCATTGTGCGAAGGGAGGGTTTGCGCGATGAAGATCTGGGACGAGGACCGTACGCATTGTGTGATGTCCGAAGGAGGCAAGACGAGGTCTGGCTGTGCAGGCACGAAGAAGGTCTAGCTACTCGTGCATGCGATTGGGGATAAAGAGGGTGCGGCTAGGGATGAGGTCTGGCCGGCCTACGTAAGGGAGGTCTAAGAGAGCAGAGGTATGATTGCACGTGCACGGGGGAGATCCGATTGCGTGTGCGCGCAGCTGGGGACAAGGACGGCAATCGACAAAGATGTGCATAGTAGAAGATGGAGAGGTGCACGGTACGGGTGGATGTTTCATTTAGATGACCTGAAAGGATTTAGGTTTAAGTTTTTTTAGAAGGATGTTTCATTTGGAAAATTAGAAGTATCCGAAGAGCAATGCATGTGGGTATTATTTTAAAAAAAACTAACCAGCGAGATGTGGCAAGGGGGTTTCCAACAAGTGTAGCGAGGGAAGTTTGAGTTGGAATGAGATTAAACAATATAGAGGATATATTTACACAAATCTTTCATATAAAATTAAATATATAATATGTTTTTGTAAAACTCAAATCATATATTTTTATGCATTCTCATTAAATGGATTTTTTGTAAATTTATTATTTTCATTTGTCTGCATTGTCCTTGTAAAGTTCATAGATATGTGTAGTTTCTTCATGCTCATTTGTAAAACTCGTGCTCCCATTATAAGTCTTTGTGTGTAACATTGTATGAATCTTTGTAACTATTTCGTGTTCATTTGTAATATGTTTGCATTCCTTTGTAAAAAAATCATAGTCGCTTTGTAATATTTACATGGAACTCTACGACAAAAAGTAGAGCATTAGAAATTGATAACATGTAAAAAATAATCTAAGATCTGTAAAAATATTTCTGATATTGTTAATAAAAAATGATATTTGTAAAATGACTCCCAACTCATAAGGTAGAAACATAAGGAGAACTCATCCACGCCCTTCTTCTTCATGCCTACGCTGTAGATCATGATCTTCGGTCAGGGACACAGCAATAATAGTGGGTCTTCAGGTAGGGAAGTAGTGGGTCTTTAGGTAGGGATTGTTCGTGATATGCATGTAGGATCTCATGGACTTCCTCCCCACGATGATAGGAACGATAAAAGAGGAGGGATTTAGGGGATCGAAATGGGTGGAAGATGAACCCTGGAAGCGATTGCAAATATTATATACGAAAAATTATGTGGTACTGGGGATCAGGGAATTTCACATACATGACCTTTTGAAAACCAATCAGATCGAGAAACAAGTAAGTGATCGGTGAATCAATGATGTTTTACATTTAATAGTACCGGTCATAGTGACCTTTACACCTGACCGTACGAGGGCGCGGTGACCCTCAACTGGGTAGAGGAAAGGAAGCCCAGTTAGGGCAACGACCACCAAGTACGTGGATCTAAGATCCCAGTCCTTTTCACGGTTTACGCGAGCTTGCAGTGTTTTTACACCTTGTCGTGATCCCGACTTTTGACCAGTTCCGTTGACCCTCTGTTTTAGGATACCGGGGTGGGGAATTCTTGATTTTAATTTTTCGTACGAGCTCGTTTGCATGTTATCGGTCGGGCCGTTTCTAGAGTGACTTTTCCAGAGAGTCTCTCTCTCTTGTCTCTGGGGCGTAGTTTTAGAGTAGACTTTTCCCTCTATTGGACCGCACTTCCAACTAGAGGACGAGACAGAAGAGCTCATTTGTAGGCTACCTCACCGCTTGAGTTTTGTTTACTTTCATCAGCAGGCTTGGCGATTCTGCATCCAAATCATCTATGTCTACATCTAAGTCATCTAGAGTTACATCTGAGATAGTGCAGTTGAGGTTTGGAGGAGTTACAATTAAAGTTGAGTTGATTGAAAGTGACTATAATAAAATTTGATTCGAAATCCCTACAATCTAGTGGACGTGTTGGGAACTTAGTTATGATGCATTATACAACACTGCATGTCTACGGAGGTACCCCAACCCTAAGGCATTTCCCACGTCTTAGAGTCATAGTGTGAGGTTGCCCACTGACCAAGAATACAGACTATCCATTAGAGTTAAGAATTAAATAAATCATTAAATCTTTCCAATCTCACCTTTCCCATTGTCAAAATCCACAAACATGATATCTGAACAAAATGAGAATATATACATGCACACATACATTATAAACAATCAATTACAATATAAATATGATGTATATGAGAAATGTTTGGGATAATGGGTGATCATGGGAGATGCTTACAAGCAACTTGAAAACGTTTTTACATACGCAAGTAGAAATGATTTTTAATTGTTCATGCCTTTCTACTTGCTTGCTTTTGAACATATTAAATGCCTGCTTATTTTATAAGTTTTGGGGAGGTACCGGCGTTAGCTGATGCCTCTTCTTCCTAATATGTTTTGGCAGGCAAAGAGCTTGCAACACTATAGTAGTTGTTGATGACATCTGGTGACCGTGTATATATCAGACGATACGTTTCTTTTATTTAAATTTTTGGTTCAATTTATGATGTAATATGTTTCTTTCCTCTTCGGTCATGTATTTTAAAATCTACATGTATTTTGTAATATATTCTTTTGTTACATGTCTGGAAATGAATGAATGTTGGTGGCACTTCTTCTTGTCTATGTGATTTATTTATTTATTTGAATATGAATGTCATGGCAGAATCGCGCGAAATTTCCTCACATTTTTAGTAGCTTGTGTGATCTCTAGCGAATGTAATGGTGAGAACGTGTGTAAACGGGTTCCCAAATCCTAGGAGATTCACAGTTTGGTATCAGAGCACAATAATTTATTGAAATACTTAGATATTTCAAAAAAAATAACTCTGAGGGATATTGAAGCATTATGGATATCGGGCATATTCCATACGTATTTAGTGATATATATATATATATATATACTTGGAAAATTTTGCCTATAGGAATCAGAAATTAGTTAATATCTCGATTTCAGCGACCTTGGATTATAAAATTTTCTAGATGGAGAAATTGTATATTAACAACTAATAAGGTCTCAGTTTCTACAAATATAATAGTAACCTATATATATGTATATATATTAGAGTTTTATTGTTAATACTCTTTATCTTAACAGTTCTTATACGAGTTTCACAAGCATTCCTCAGTTTCTTTCCATTGCATTCATGCTATCTTCCTTTTTGAACGAGTTGGTTATTGATCACTCAAAAAGAGAAAGTATGGCAATATAAAGAATATGACAATTCATTCTTTATTTTGATATCTTTGAAACATTTAATTTATGTCAACCTGAAAAGAATACTATGCAATCACAGCAGTATTTTCTCCTTCTTAAATATACTCTTGTTAAATATGTAAGTATAAACAATTTCTCCATTTTGAGATGAATGATTCCATGTGCAATTTCACGTACTAGGAGGATAATCGAGTACTCCGTAACATATCTTACCAACAAAAAAAATTGTATATCATAATTCTTTAAAGGACTGATTTCGAAAGTTGGTCGAAAGATTTTTTTAAGGAGTGTACAAATTTGCAGAATTCTTAGAGAACAACAAAAGAAATGGGTGATTTGTACATGTATGGCAGCAATAGGGTGGAGATGGGGATGTACCAATTATATTTGCCCCGAACTTGGATAAGAACAAGCATGCAGCAGATGTGGTTATTCTCGAGCTTCAGTACTTTCAGATTTTCTTGGAGATTGGTCTCCAAAAGCTGCAATAACAGCAACTTCAACAAGGATTGTAGTTGCTACAGTTGTAGCTGGATTGGTGGTGAAAGGAGGGAGGAAGTTAGAGCTCCAACAACTTCAATTAGAAGCAATAATAGGTTGTTTGGAGCAAATCTTGGAAAGTTGCTTGTAGAAAAAGGAAGCTCTAGCACTTTAAAGTAGTTGTTGCAACAGTTGGGAAGAAGACTGCAACATTTTATGACAGCATGCAACAGTATAGAATAAGAGGAAATGGAGATTTGGGGGGGGGGGGGGAGGGAAGATGTAGGAAAGAAAAATAGAGAGCTCTTCACGGCTGGAGTTCAAAAGAAAAGAAGGGGGGTCTTGGTGATGCTTATAAGGAGGGAATTGCTTAAGTATATGATAAGTGTATATGGAAATTAGCCAATTGGAAAAGCTGAGGAAGAGCCATGTGGCTGTTCTGGGAAAGCAGTCAGACAATCTGTTGTTGTTGTAAGAAAATTTTATAAATTGTTTTTTTTATCAAAACTCTCTTTATCTGGCATATGTAAAAAAATCTACTATGTATGTGCCTCGGGCATCAGATTTCGATGCGTAATATCTCGATTTGATCGTTTCTGAATGACGATAAATATAAGTATAATATTGATAATTTTTTGATAGGGTTTGCAAGCTTTGTTGATAGAGTGAAGAGGATCCAAGAAGAGGTTGTGGATTGTGGTTGTTACCCGCTTATGTTTCTATATAGAAATCACTGTGCAATTTGTGCTTTGACAGGCTTATGTAAATGTGATTTTTGGATTATTTTTTAGTTGGATATTGTTACTAGATAATTATTTAATGCATAATTCATCCCCTTTTACCGACTCACAATAAGATTTTCTTGAAATTATTTAAAGTTGTTTGCAATGGATTAAAAATCAAAACTAAAAATCAAGGATTTGTTCATTGAAATTTCCATTTATTCATAGCAACTAAAAAAACACAGTAGCTTGCATTGACCTCATACATTATTTCATATCTTTAATTTGAATTAATATCACATATCCGTCGTTGAATTTGGAAAAAAACACAAAAACATGTACCTTGCATATTTAAATTTCTATTTATTGGAAAATCCAAAAAATATCTGAAATTTTGAATAATTCTATTTATTGAAAGAAATAGGTTTTGGTTTTTCGGAGGGAAAAATTACATAGAAATCCATCTTTGGAACCAACCCTATTTGCTTTAAATCCACTTTTGAAAAATAGCATTTCCCATTGTATCCTTTTAAATTTTCTCTACTTTCAAAATACCCCAAAAATATGTTGGAATATCGAAAAAGATCAAAACTATCAATTATATTTGTATCACCATTTGGAAATAACAAAAACCACCATTTCTTTCTTCTGCATTATATGGATATCACATTTCTCTTTCTTTCTTTTTAAAGTTAAGAACTCTTTATAAATATGCAAACTTATAAAAAAATTAAACTAAAAAAATAAAAAAATTAAGCCCGTGAAAACTTTTGCATTCATACTGCATTTGCATTATCATTCATATCACACACAATCATATTGATTGTATTTGTACTAATCATCACTTCAAAATCGCATCACCCACCTAAAACAATCTCACCTCCTTGAGCTCGACCTTGGGATACTTCCCAAACAAAATAAAAATAATTGGCCCCAAGATAATTGACATTTTTCAGTGATTATTATTTCCACTTCAAATCCAAGTGTACTGTAATTAAACAAACTTAACATAGGGTAGAAAGTGAATTGTCACCGGTAAATAACAATTGTATGCATCAGTACAATATACCTTTATACATCTACTTATAAGTTTTGTGCTTATGGTAGCACCAGTTCAATCCAAATGTCCATTAATGCATTTTTATATGTTGGAATATTTACTTTAGTCATTTCAAAGCATTTATTGTTGTAATTGGTCGTGCACCCGTATAAACTCTTGTGCACATGTACACGCTACTTATTGAAAGTTATCTGTAGTATGCTTCACCTCTATAGCAAATGTATATCCTTTTTGTGCATTGATACACCATTATGTTGGGTGTTTTCTCAGCCTTGCTGCGCGAGAAGTTTTTGATAGTCTACTATCCTCATGCTCTCTTATACCCATAAAAGGACCCTACATTGTGCCCTTGAAACACACACACACACACACACAGAGGCAGACACACACAGCAAGAACACAAGTTCTCTACTCATTATTAATCTCTCTATTCTCGCAAGAAACTTTTGTATGCTCAAGAAGAGTTGTTGCTAAATAAGTGCTTTCTGTCTTCGTGTTCTTCGTGATTTTCAACTCTCAATCACTTAAATCCTTCTTCATGGATGTTACTTTCGGTTTGCATTTACATTTCTACATGTTTCAGGTATTTATTAGAATAATTGTATTTTAACTTTATTCTTGGCTACATGATATTTTTGTATAAAAAAAACTTTCTTCCGAAAAGGAAGATAAATCTTTGGTGAGTTTTTGTACATGGGATGTTGTGTTTGAACATTTTTTCTTGTATATAAGATAAATTAGGTTGAGGTTGTGAACCTCACAGAGATTTCTATGTGAAAGTCTTTCTTCTTATATAGAAGATAAAACTTGATAAGTTGTTTGCTTTATAAAAGGTTTAGACTACACTAGAAGGAGTTTTTACAGTGAGTGTTTATAAGCCCTGTATAGAGCAAAGCTCATGCACTGCATGAAAATGGGTGAACCCGCATAAATCTTTGTGTTCTATGGTTCTGTTTGTTATTATTTATGTTCTAAGACTTGCTTTTTAAAATTGTTCAATATTTTGCATAAACATCTCAAGTGTTTCTTAACCAAGCTCGTGATATTACAAATGGTATTAGAGTGGGTTCATTCTGATAGTGGGCACTACTCGAGGGGACCTAAGCCATGCAACTACCATTATTACTGGGGATAGGGTGATGATCCATATTGCAACGAGGACATTACGAATATGAGTGGGGGAATGTTGGATTGCTCTAAACACAATCCCATATGTAAATACCACAAAGTGTGAACGTGAGTTATAAGTGATATGGATTATAACTTGATAACTTGAGCTTGAATATTTTGAGAGTTGTCAATTGGTCCAATTGATCTCGAATCCAACAAGAGGATCATCTTTCTCGATAACAATTCGAGGACATAAGTCTGGACATAAAATAATACTTATAGGTCATATTAGCATTCAATTAAAAAAGACAAAACAAAGATATATAATAAGATAAACTATGCTAACATTTTAACTTTGTTGTTTCATGAATTGGAACGAAATAGTTGATCGATATAGATTCGATTCATTGACGATGTCTTATGGGTAGAGGTCCAAATGATGAATGTCTAACTCATTTTTGTCTTGACTTGCTACAACCCATTGTTATCGAGTTGGGGGTCAATTTGATTCTCGTTTATGAAGTAACTACCAATCCTTCCATTACAACTCGATGATCCAACATCAAACATTCAAAGATAATCTGAAACAATATATCTAGAATTGATTGATTCAACAACTGGCTACTGGAATCATGCAGTAATGTATTGATCAGCACCATCTACAATAGGACTATCATCCAAGATTGGATCATGAACTTGCGACCGAGAGGGCAGTGATCTCCAGACTCCTATTCCTTATGAGCTAATGTATAGAGCTTTACATACCAAAGATCTCTTCGGCATCCACTACAAAGACAAGGTGAGCTCTACGTGCATCTCGACCGCCTCCCTGGGCATCTGGTACCGGCATAAGGGGCAGGTATGGTTCCTCTCCATCCATCCCTTCATGCACTCCTCATGAAACATATGCTTGCACTCCAATATCATCACCTCCTCTCCATCCCCAAATTCCTCCAAACATATAACACAATTGCCTCGCCTTATCGCAGTGTCTACGTCGCCATACACAGCCCGCTGGATGGTCTTCTTCGAAGCTGGTCTCCTCACACTGGCGAAAGCCGAGCTGTCATCGGTCTCTTCTTCCTCGATATCACTATCTGTAACACCCCCAAAAAAAGTCCCACACAGTGGAACACGAAATTTTCGGGTGGGATAAATAGTGAGGAGCTTACTACCGAACAACCCGGCTCGAGCATTTTGGGGGTGGTTAAATCGAATCCGTATGGGCTCGATCCCAAGAGGTTGTCAGGGCCAGTAATGCTTCGATAACGGACTGGGGACCTAAGCCCGAGACGTTACAAATGATATCAGAGCCAAATTCTCTCTGATAGTGGAAAGGGCTACCCGAGAGGTGGAGCCGCTCCTACAAAGAGGTTGGAGGAAATGGCTACCCGGAGCGTGCAACCGCCAATATCACTGGGAATAAGTGATGTGCCATGTCGCAACGAGGACATTGCGAATATAAGTGGGGAAGGTTGTAACACCCCCCCAAAAAAGGTCCCACACCGTGGAACACGAAATTTCCGGGTGGGATAAATAGTGAGGAGCTTACTACCGAACAACCCGGCTCGAGCATTTTGGGGGTGGTTAATCGGGTCCGTATGGGCCCGATCCTAAGAGGTTGTCAGGGCAGTAATGCTTCGATAACGGGCTGGGGACCTAAGCCCCGGACGTTACACTATCACTATCATCATTATCATCTTCCTCTTCCTTGTATGATGGTGGAGGATCATCACAATGCGCTCCTGGTAGATGCAATCGACGTCCATGTTTTCAGCATGACTTTGTGATTCGATAATGACGGCGATAGTAGAGAAAGCATCGACGGCTTTTTGGATCATGATGGTGAGCTCCTCAGGGACGGACCTCGTGTGGAGGTGGGAGAACATGCGAGCAACGATGTCGTGCATCTCCGCAGTTGAACGCAGGAATACGCTGACGAAGCTGTTGGAGAAGCGGAACGACGCCTCCGCAACGAGGTACGTGCAGGGCTCCATGCGTGCGTTGCGACGGTGCTTCATGACGACCGACATGCGGATGGTGAAAGACGGGTTCTGGTGCAAGGGGGTCCTGCTGAGCTTTGCGTCGATAGCGCGCCATACGTGCTCCATTGCCGAGATAAGATGTGCCGGTGGATTGTTGTGCACTGTAACTAATTATATAGGTAGATTGTCGCGTTGATTGGGGATAGAGGACGTTGGATAATTTTTCTAACTGATGATATCTGATCGGTTGACGAAACAGATTGTTCCAAACACCACGGGAGATTCCGTGCAGTCTTATTATATATAGGAAATTCTAAAATTTTCTCATGTAAATGCTATTGTGATTTGCCTACTAAGAAGTATGTTTTAATATAAAAGTGAAGAAACACAAAAACTATTGCAGAGAGATTGATGGGAGATGAGCAACAAGCTACGCCGCCAATCCCTTTTGAATAGCAAATCCAATACTTCGAAATACAACATCTATAGATATGGGAACCATGACATTGTTGTGCATAATTCTTTGGACTCTTTTGAGAAGCTGTACTGCTTCAATAGTAAAAAATCCGAAGGTATCAAAATCAAAAGGAATGAATACATGTTGATTATCAATACATGCCTTCTCATGCTTAGCAACTTTGGCTGAGACAGCTTTCTATGTAGTGTATCCCGCAATAAAATCACTTCTTGTCGGACTCACCAATGAAGAAACTCCAGATAGATCAACACATACATGCTTCCCTCTAGCCCATCCTAATATTAAAACATCTGCTGGTTTGAGTGTCGATCTCCCCTCTTGAGGATCCGTCAAAAAATTCACAGGTGCTTCTTTCTTTGAAGCAACTCCAACATGTATAAGTACATCATAAAGGACATCCCTTACAAAATCATGCCTATATTTAAAACTTGGGAGCTCACGACAATGAACCGCATGCTCCCCAAAAGCGTCCAAGCATGATTTGTGGCATATTGGGCAAGGCTCATCAGTTGGAAAAAGAGGAATCATAAGACGATTGCGTATATTCCCAATTGCATATTGTAATTGGAATAGGCCGATTCCCAATTGAATACTCGATTCTTTTGAACGCGTCCTCACATTGACGAACTAGCCACGATTGCAATTCTCAAGTTAGTAAGTTGTCGTGTGGAATAGGAGTGAGGATTTTTAAATTGGTCACAAATATTCTAATGTTGCATTTTTAGAATAAAAAAACAACAAGGAACATATTTGTGGTAACTAATAAGAATCTCCCAAACATAGATCGCAAATGTATTTATAACATTAACATTTACAGTTTAAATTGGTTTACAGATACATTTACTTACAAATATTATATGTATGAATACTGTACATGCATACATATTGATAAGTATATGTGCGTTATAACAGTACCAAGAATATCATTTTTCTTTACAGTTTAATGTCAGAAATAAGGAAAATATTCATTTTAATACAACATAATATCGAAGTTAAATGAAATATCTATATGTAGTCATCTTGTCGATCTAGACCCGTTGACGCAGTTCTCAATAAGTGTTTAAGATGACATGTTGATCTAGAGCCATGTCTAAGATGACGTTCAGACATCGATGAAGGGTGGTAGCAAAATAGTAGCCTTTTGCATGCTATGTCGACCTTGATGGTTATGGATGGCATTGGAATGCCAACCAAAGGCTTCACGTGAATGTTGGCCCATGGTGAAGTGTTTAACATTGTTATCGATGACATATCAATGATTATCAATATGAGATTGATCTTCGCGTTGGTGACGTTAAATTCAAATGTACATAATAGCAATCTAGATGTGCAATACACACATGTAGGCCTACATTATGTGTTCAACAAGGGTAAGAAAGTCTACCAAACGAAAGGAGTACTGCCCTGACCCCCATCAATGAATGTGGTTAGTTTGATATTTAAGGGAAGGAGATCTATGGTAACACATGTGATACCATTACATAATACTAAAAGTGGGTATTTGCCCAATTGTATATCCTTTGGGATGGTTGTGGTTGATCCTTGATTCGGTTATTAAGGGTTCGGATTAGGTCTCATGTCATCGGATCGGGTATCCGACCCATGAACACCCACGCAGAGAGCTCTAAGAAGCAAAACTTCTAAAGAAAGGAATGACACAAATATAGAGAACGGGTGTAGACCAATATGAATATATCCATATTCGAATCACCGTGTACATATTTCATTCATTTCTGCATCCATATTAATAACCATTTTAAAATTGATATGGATACAAACACCGGTTTCATATTCACAAATATTTGTTTTAGAATTCTTTTTTAACATATACATATAATTGTAAATTAGCTTACAATTATATTAACAAAATGTTGTACATTCTTTTACCACATTTGATAAAATGATGATGAAACAAATACATTCAATATATTTACTCATGTGTACGCCGTCGAATACATGCTTATGTTATTCTTTGCATTCGACGCGCATTAATTTTATATCCATATATGTTTTATGGATATGCTAACGTATTTTCCATAAAAATATCAATATCCATGTCCATTTATGTACTTATATATTAAAAGGGATAAAAGTAAGGCAATTATCTATATCCACACTAGTAAATGACCATTTACAACCTTTTTAATTGATAATGTCAATGGATAGTTTCTATCTAGTATCTTAATTTATCGTATTCTACGTAGATTTTTATGAGACACATGTAATGACATATCAAGTATCCAATCTTAACTTTTTTCAAAAAGAGACCCGTGAATTTATGATCAAAATGTACGGATCAGGTTGAGTGCATGCTGATTCAGATATATTTATCACCCATACCTAAGGGTTGTTTGATATAAATTGGATCGAATTGGAGTAAACTTCTTTTAACTGGGTCAAAGAAGCGCAATATTTTTTTGTAAATATCAGGTGTGTGGGTTGTTGAGATGGTTAAAAGGCTAGATGTGACGTTGTTATATTTTACATGTGATTGTATTTTTTATATATATGATTGTATTTATGATTATGACATGTTTTTTATGTTAACATTTTATTGAGAGGGTGATTAGAAGTAATATAGTAAAAAGAATGTAAGACCGAACCATAATTTCCAACCCAATAATTTAAGAGGTGGAGATTATTTAACGAGACACGAAAATATAGACGTGGTTTGCATTAACCAGTTTAGGTGACGGGCGAACCAAGTAGGCCTCCAAGTTCAAGTCGTCTCCTCATCCCCACACCTCACACTCCGCCGCTCCACTCTCTCCCCTCCCCATGGCCACAGCTGCCGCCGCGGCGGTGCTGTTCCTCCTCAGAGCCAACCCCCGACGCTCGCTCCGCCTATCCTTTCCTCCCCTCCTCCCGCGTTGCCGCGCCCTCTCCGCTGTATCGGCGGCGGACATCCCCTCTCGCCCTGGTGGCTCTGTGCAGGAGGCGGAGGAGGATGAGAAGCCCCGCGCCCCCTCGAAGCCCCTTTCCAGGGTCTGGATGGAGCACCCGGACTTCCGTAAGTGGAAGGAGAAGGAGGCGGAGATCCTCGACGACGTGGAGCCCACCATAGCCTTCGCTAAGGAGATCCTGCACTCCGGAAGGTCGCGCCGTTTACTTTTCATTCATTATCTAATCTCTGTTTGGTTCTCTATCGCCAGATATGAAGGGCATTTGCTGTTAACGGAATGTATAAATTTTGATAAAACCTTAATTTTACGAGAAATGTGCACGATTAACAATGCCATAGTAAAATGAGACCCTTGGTAAGAATCTCCTGGAACTCAACCATTGGTATCTGTGGCATTCTTGATGGACTTCAACAGATTGGTTTTTCTGAACAAGTAGAAACACCACAGGGATTTGCTTGTCTAGATGGATGTATTGTGCATATTGTAAAGCATCAATATCCTTCTCTTTCAGCGGGGGACTATAAGTGAACAAGTAAAACAACATAAGGAGATCAGGAAAACAAGTCAGCCCCCTGTGAATGGTCATGTGGCATCACCTCCTTCAGTCTCTTATCCATTATCTACTGCAAGGAACTAATTGATTGTCCTCTCAGAAGTATTACTGACGGATAACAACACATGCACCTTGACTTCAAAAAAAACACCACCTCATGCACACTCCCAGAAATATTATTCCGAAGATGAATCCTATCCACAGACAATAATCACTCCTATAGCGATCACATATGTAGTATGCCATTACTAACATCTCATGTTCCGAGAGAACCCGTATAGCACCTCATCTACCGCATGTCTCACAAGTAGAGATATTGCAAAAACTATCACATTATATCACTTCATCTACAAGATGCAGACACCATGTAGATCCTTTTTAAGTGGAAACCTCTAAAGAAGGCGTCGTCCTTGCAAGGCTACTCTTCCATGCCGCGTTGTTTGGTGGGTGATCTTTCTCAAAAAATATAATACCACAAGGTACATATCGACTTCTTCTCAGATCCTTCCTCCAATAAAAGTTTTATTTAAATCCTCCAATAAAAACTAACTATACGATATCTACTGCATTAGCTAACATTATTCTCAGCCTGTTGTTGATCAAAACTTTTACCATGACGGAGCAGATCACATTATAGAATGCAATAAAATGATATTGTGTTATATTTAGTTGATTAGATATTTACATATACATCCGTTTATAATTCCATAATTACACCCAACACCTACATACTTCGTAGTTACACCTAGGGTTGCTAGTCGATGTGTACATATTCATTTTTGTTTAGTGTTCGCTCGATAATAGTTTAAAGAATATGCATTCATTGCTATACCTACTAAACATGAACTTCAAATTTTAGTTTGATAGCCTTAGTAAACCAAAATGAGCATAACATCAATTCGTTCGATAAATGATTGAGTTCAATTATATATATTTGCATACACAGAGAAATTTTTAAGGTAAATAAATTGACTCCAAAAAATAAACTTGTGGTGTAAATAGGGGACTTTTTTTCCAATTCAACGTGAATCATTTCCTATTTTTATAATTATGTACTAGTGGTAGATAAATGATGTAAATAATTATTTTTATCTATAATTCCATGTATTATATATAAATGATCGAGGTAGAAGTGGTTGAAAGAGGGGGGCACAAATATCGGATTTTCCAAGCAACTATGAGTGGGAGGCAATGAAGGAACCTCATCCATTTCACCGAGGTTGATGGCAAGGTTTTTCATGATGAGAACACGGTTGCGAAGGCAATTATGGAGCACTTCAACCAACAGACAACTCCCTTCCTCGAGGAACTGGTGGATTGGACTCTGGGTGTCTTCAATTTCAGTGACAATCTATTCGATCTGCATGATCTCCATAACGCTATATTCGGTTTGAATGCGTGTGGGTGTCCTTGGATTGGTTGGATTCCACATTTTATTTTTAAAGAGTTTTAGGATATGGTGGTGACACTATCTTTGATATGTTTTTGGTGTTCGGTAAGGATAATCGTGACTTTTAAAGTTCGAATCACTCTCACTCTTCTTTAGCATAAGAAAGATGTTTCCTTTAAGGTGGAGGATTTTCATCCCATTGCATTGTCTAACACCATGTACCTCATCGTGGAAAAGATGTTGGCTAATTGCTTGGGGAGTAGGGTCTTGGATATGTCATTTCTCCGGCTCAATTTCCTTTTATGTCGAGAAGACAATTTACAGACAATGTGGTGGTGTCTTCAGAGATCATTTCTGATTGGAAGAGAAGCTATGCCAATGGTATGTTTAGGAGGGTGGATTTCCCCGAAGTCTACGATTGTGTGGTCTGGCACCATATCTCTACTTCTTTACATCGTTATGGTTTTCCAGATCTCTTGATCTCTTAGATGAAGCGATACATTACCACAACTTCATGTGCTCTTCTAATCATGGTATTAAAAAACGTGCCTCGAGGCGGTCACGGCGTATGCCTTGAGGCGAGGCAGTGCTTTTTAGCCTCGAGGCGCGCACCTCGGCTCTGTCCAGTGATGCGTGCGTCTCAGGTGGGTGAGGCGTAGCCTCGAGGCGGTCGAGGTGTTTTTATTTTTTAAAGTATTTTTTTATGATTTTAATGGTTTACTTGGTGGTTTGAAAAGCTTATAAATATACTTGTTGAGGATAATGATTATACAAGTTAAATGCCTAAACTGATGTTTCTTTTATGCCCACAACTTCATATTTATTATTAATTATGTGTAACTATTTCAGCAAAACGTTTCATATTTACTATTAATTATGTCTAACTATTAATTATGCCTAAATCTGATATTTCTTTCGTATCCAAAATAGAAGGATACGTATAGAATCGCTCTTGAAATTTTTCGCCGGGGGCGCTGCCCCCACACCTCCGCAGGGAGGGCGCACTTGCTCCCCCTAGACCCCCTAAGCTCGCTGATCGAGCAATGAGACCCCCGTCTTGTTGGGGTATGGTACGACAGGAGGGATGCATACACAATTCTTTAACAATGATCAGATAGTTAGGATTCAAGGCATATCAACAATTTGACATATTTAATCGTACTTTTTTATTACAATAATATTTCAAAGATTTGTTCGAACTGGATAGGATTCACGGTTTCTCTTGCGATCATATATTATATGTTAGACACAACATAAATTTCTTCGATGTATATTTAATTGTACTTTTAATTACAACAATATTTAAATTAGATATGTATTGTTTAATTTTTTCACAACATTTATTGACGACGAATTCCTTTTTTGATTGGATGAAAATTTGTAGAAGAGATATGATGTTTTTATATCTTATATTTTCAGGTTCTTATCTCTATTATTTCATCATATCTTACAGTGTTAAGTATTATTTGTTAGGCAGATAACATATAATTACATTGACATATATATAGCTATAGTTTTATGCATAGTTTTCTCTATAAATCGAGGCTTACGCCTCGACCGCCTCGAGGCTACGCCTCGCTTCGATTCCGAGGAAAATGTCTCGTTCCGCCTTTAGTTTTTTTTCAAACCCTGCTTCTAATTAATGAGTTGTCTTATGGACGCTTCTTTCAGCTACAAAGAGGGGTGATGCAAGGTGCCCATTTGTATCTCTCCTTTTAGTTCTAGTGATGTGCTCTTTATCATTCATGCTGGAATTTAGGACATGAGAGTTGGTTATTGCATAGGGTACAATCGGGAGGAAATCTTGCTATCTCGATGCCTATTTTATAATAACATGATGACATGATTTTGTTCATGGAGGGGGGTGCCGCGAGTTGCGGAGCATTCTCTGCAGTTATGGACCTCTTCAGTGATGTGTTGCGATTAAGGATCAACAAGAGTAAGTCTGCCTATGTGACCTTCATCTTGAATATTAGGGAACGTTCTCCGCAGTTATGGTTGGGCTGATTGTTGGATCCGGATCATAAGATCCGGTTAAGTTATTAACCCTAGCCCTATCCCCCTAAACCTAATCCCTAAATCGACCCAATCGCCTCCTCCAAACTGCGAGCCTGTGCCTCCACCGCCTCCTCCTCCAAGTTGCATCTCCACTGCCTCCTCCCAACTCCTCTACATCCTCACAGCTCCTCCGCCTCCTCCCAATTGCGGAGCCTCCTCCCAGGTAACGAGCAGTTGTTTTGCAAGTCTCCTTTTTTTTTGCTTAAAAAATCTTCTATGGAATCCTCAAAAAATGATAACCCTTCTTGTCTATTTTGACGATTAACGATCCTATGCGGTGGTGATGTTGAAATTGTTTGAGTTAAGAAGCTTAAATCTAAATATGAAATGAACGATAACGTGCTTTCTTAACATGGAGATAATCAGATCTAAATTATTTGCCAAAGATAATACATTCTTGACTTTTTGATGGTCAATGAGTATCTTGTTTCTATTTCTATTGTTAGGAAGCATAAACTGATTGGTAAAAATGAACATCAAAGGGGTAAACCGATCCTGATTGGTTGAAATGTTTTGATACTAAATGTTTTTCAAGTATCTATTTATTACGAATATACTTATAAAACTTTTGTAAATTTAATAATTCTTTAAAAATCCGAGTGCACCTCACTCATTGGAAACCATCTATATCCATCCTTAGTTTTTAAAACATTGAGTTGACTATGCTGATATGGAGGAGATTGCACTGTATGTATCCATAATCTGAGAATATAATTATTTAAACAAATATTTTTTCTAAAACTCTTATTTGTATATCCATATTAAGCTTTTTTTGTTGATGTTTTATAATTATGATTGAATGTTAGGCAACTATGATTTCTAGACTACCATCTGACAGTGGTTCTTCTCCTATGCCTAGAACTGGAAGTGGAAGCGAGCCTCCTATTCAGAGGAGCGATACATCAGAGGTTATTGATGTATTTCCTGATGAAGTTACTAGGGTTACCTCCTGAGGGAGAGATTGAGTTCGAGATCACATTATTACCTGATACACAACCGATCTCGATGACTCCTTACCGCATGGCACCGGTTGAGTTGAGAAAGCTGAAGGTGCAGTTGCAGGAGTTACTTGATTTAGGTTTCGCGAAGCCGGGCACTTTACCTTGGGGTGCTCCCGTTCTTTTTGTCAGGAAGAAGAATGGATCCATGAGATTATGCACTGATTACATGCAATTGAATAAGAGAACGGCGAAGAACTGTTATCTTTTGCCCCGCATTGATGATTTGTTTGACCAGCTTCAGAGATCTTCGGTGTTTTCGAAGATCGACTTTCGATCTAGCTACCATCAGATGAGATTTCGCGAGTCAGATATTCTGAAGACAACATTCAGGACTCGATATGGGCACTATGGATTTGTGGTGATGTCGTTAGGCTCACAAATGCCCTTGCAACATTAATGTACATGATGAATAGGATTTATTTATTTATTTATTTTGTTGTATAGCCATAGCTTGTGTCGGACTGTCAATAGTAGATTCTGAGAACAGTTTTGACAACATAGTCAGATAAATGATTTTTGGATTGGTATAAAAGTCTACTGCCAGGCAACATGAAATGATTTGGATCTTGAATAGGCTACATAGCTTGTATCGGACTGTCAAGGAAGAGTAGATTTTGAGAACAGTTTTGACATTGCATAGCCAGATAAATGATTTTTGGATTGCAATAAAGGTCTACTGCCAGGCAACATGGAACGTTTTGGATCTAGAATAGTTTTTTTGTTGGGTTTGAGACCGCAAATGTTTGAATTGAACGAAGCCTTTTCTCACTCAAGTGGGGTCAGAATCATTGAATACATAGATTCTTTGCAGCGATACATATCTTCTTTGGGTCATAAATGTGTGAAGATAAAAAAAGCATGCTAATGTATATATTTATCTATAATCTCCTTTTTAAAAAATGCTCTAAAATCTTTTAGATATATTTTTACCATTTTTTAGACATCTGTATCACATACAACATCTATTCCCTTTTCCTTTTACAATCATAGACCCTGTCATTGAATTAAATATAACATATAGCATTTATGGGTGAGAATGCATCTTTGCCTAATATCTTTCCGAGAAGTATTGGTTGGACATCTCGACGCCTCACCCTTTTTCCTTCGAAAATTATTTCCAAGAAGTACCTGTATTATGGGAACTGCATCTTTACTTCATTAATTGAATATCTTAGGGTAATGAGGTTTACATTATACTATGCTAAGGTGCCAATGTTCTCAGATGCTCTTTAAATAAATCAAGGTAGCTAAACAGTTCACTATGACCGTACAGAGCAGCCCAGTGCATAAGCTTCCGCCTATGAATGCTCCGTGAAGCACCAGACCACTTTGGGTCTATTTTACACAACCTTACCTTGCATCTTCTTTCTAGGACCATTTCCTCGACTTGAGCTTGTAACATTAAAGTCAGATAGTATCAGCTTTTACCATTGCGTTAGGGCTTCCCTTCACCATAACCTTACAGTCGTCGCTTTTTTAAATCATAGAAGATGACTATAGCTTTCTAAAAAATATCATATGATTGATAAGGTCCCACGAATTCTTGGAATGACTCGTATCTATTCCTAATGTGAGTTGTCATTGCAGATATAGGGATGGTGAATGCTTGAGTGCTGAAGATGAGAAGATTGTGGTGGAAAAGCTTCTTGCTTACCATCCGCGCTGCGAAGACAAGATCGGCTGCGGTCTTAATAGTATTATGGTATGATGCAGATTTTTAACATTTGGAATAATTTCTTTATGCTTCTAGAAGTTGTAGCTTTTTGGAATATAAGTTGCCAACAATGCCATCTACTTGTTCCTTGGTTTAATTAGTGTCTGAAGAGAAACGTTCTGATACCATTTTTATACAAGCGGCAATTTTTTTAATTACTTAGATTGGGATATCATCTAACTGGATCGTTTGTTCAGGTTTCTATTGCTGCTTGTGCATGTATGTTTTCTTGAGATTTGTCCGTATACAATTATGTCATGCTTTGGATGTTCATGGTTGAAAATAGAGAAGGATATTGTCAATTGGGTAATTGGATCTTTTCTAGATCTAATTACACTACTCTTGTGTTTTAGTCCTACGTTGTTTAGTGGGTGGATTTGGATGTGTTGGTGGAGCTATATAAAGAGCTCTACACCTCTTGTAATCCTTGAGAAGTATGATATAAAGGTTGGACCTAAAGGATTCTTCTCGTATTGCAGGAATTGATATCTGGTATTCAGTTGGAGGGTCACTGAATAAAGAATATTCAGTATTCGGGTAGAATATTAAGAATTATTCGATTATGTATTTTTTAATTATTTTAAATATAAAAGTTGTATACTATATATATTCTTATATATTTGTACATATATGGTCATCAATCAATAAGAATCCAAGATTGTTAGAGTATGCATCACATGTAGAGATGGGTAATTGGATCCCTCCAGGGTCCAATTACCACATTCACTTGTTTATTCACACATCTACTGTTAGTGGGACTCCCGTATGTCTATGGGGCTGTATAAGAAGCCCCACACCTATTGTAACAGTTTGGAGAAAAGATAATGAAAACGTCAACACTTTGATGCGGTTCTCTCGTGGTTTCATCCCACTCCTCAGGGAGCAAGGTTCCACATTAAATCCCGATGTTCTTTCCATTGTTCTTTATTCTTTATCTATGATATATGCTTACACACTTTTATTTTCTACATGGTATCAGAGCAGGTACGATTTTGAGCATTCTTGAAGATTCAAAGCAGATACGATTTCGGATTAAATATTTTATTATTCATGTTAGTAGTTCTTTCAAGATCAAGTTCTAGGGTTTCTTCTGAAACCCTAATCCTGCTATGATGCCAACAACTATCAGTGCGGGTTCGATTTTGGTGATGTGTTCTTGAAGATTTATTTTTATAATCTTGCTTGAGATTGTAGAGATATGTTTATGTTTATGTACTGTTTTCTCAGTTTATTTTATTTTTGTTTATCTTATTTAATTTATCCATAGGTCTCTCTATATAAGAGAACCCTAGGGATCATGGAATAAAACAATTCTCATTATTTTCTCAACATGGTATCAGAGCGGTGGTCCTAGACCGGAGCTCTCGTGCCCTATTCCTAACCCTTGGTGTGAGTTTGTCATGAAATATGTAGAGCTATTTGTACTCTCAAAGATTTGTTATCATTAAAATAATGATACAATTAGTATGCAATCAAGATACTAGCATTCTCCACCTTTTTGAGGATGACTTGAATAGAACTTGGAGATTAACATCTCCACTTCTTCTTCTCCCCTTTTGACATATCAAAAATATTCCATTTAAAAGATTTTTCTTTGAAAACAATTATATCCCCATTTCAAAAATACATGATGCTTCATCCATTTTGTTTTGAAAACATTATCCTCCCCTTAATAAATTTTCCCTTGAAAAATAATTTTAATTCTGAAAAATAATTCTCTCCCTTTTTAATGTACTATATGATGCATGACAAGTAGTAAAAATTATAAGATGAAAAGATTATATCATGCGACCAAGGAGGATAGCCATGGTATGACGGCGGCGATGGCATCCATCCGTTGAGGGTATGTTAAGATCCATGGGGATCTTTTCTGTCTTCCTGATCATAGTTCTCCAAGTTGAAGCTTCACTTCTCGTCGCTTGAGGTCCTATTGTATACTATCACACATGATTTGGAGTTTTCCTATAGTTTTCTCTTGATGGTATTTCTTGTGTTGATCTCCATCTACCTGTATTAAATTTTTCTGGTATGCCTTTTTCTTTGGATCACTTTGTAATTCCCAATCTTACCTTTTGGAATCCAAAACTTTCTTTCTTTGTCAATAAAGGAAATATATGCATTATGATGGTTGGTAGGATTATAACCTATTCCAAATTTAGTGGAGTTTTATGCAGGAGTACTCATCAATTTATCTAAGTTTTCTTTTCTGTTAGTGAATTTAACAATATCATCCATTAATTTTTTGTTGTCATTTTAAAGCACGCTAATTTGATTTTTTAAAGAACTAATTTCTTTCTGGTGAGATTCTTTTTCTTCTTTACGAGATTCTTTAAAACTTTATTTTTACTAATCAAATTTTCTACAATGCCATGCATTTCTGGAAAAGAAGCAAAAAATTCATCATAAGATAAGTTTACCTCATTGTCATCTCGTGTGTTTTCCTCTTCACCGGAATTGTGATTGACGACAATTCCAATATGGGCTTTATCTTGGCTTGTATCAGAGGTCTCTTGAAACACAATGAGAGACTATTCCTTTGTACGGATACCTCTTTTAGTTTCCTTGAGAAGAGGATATTCCCATTTGATGTATCCATTCTCGTTGCAGTCATAACAAATAATTGTTTTTGCTTTCTTTCTTTTTCTCTTCAATTCACGTTGCCTCTTCAAATAATTATTTAAATGTCAAGTGATGAAAGCTATTTTGATGCAGTATCTCCTAATAGAGGACATCGCAAAAATTTATCATTTTTGTTGTTCTTTCTTAATGTATTATTAAAGGGTGCATGTAGGACATCCTTTACACCAAAGGGTGCAAGTTTTAGGGGTGTGTTGGTTATTATAATATCTATAAAAGCTGTAGTCCACTGTGTAAAAGGGCGTGGAGAAAGAAAGCTTTGGGAATATCAATTTTCTCTCAACTTTTCCTACCTCCTCACCTCTTAATTCACTTGCCCATGAGTTCTTTTCCTCTCCCTCCTTTCTCTCTTCCACCTACCTCTACTAACTCTCTCTCTCCCCTTTCCCTTCTTTTCTTTTCCCATACATCTTCCTCTCCCTTTCCCTAAACCCAACGACAACAACTATTGAAACCATCGGCCACCCCTCATCGGAGCCTCCATCGGTGCCATCCACCAGCCCACTAACTCGCTGAAAACACCACCAACGACGCATCATCGACTTCTTGACTTCATTTTCTATACTCACTGCCAAACCAACCACCATCGTCGAGATCAGAAGTCAGTCCCGAGTCTGTTTACTTGCTGCTTCATCCTTAGAGATGAGAGTTTGATTTGTCTCAATTAGTCTCCTTAAAGGTTAGTTCTTTCATCTATTTAAGCCACAACTCCTTCATTCTAGGCCATTTACGCCGACTATGCAGTGTCTTGTGTTAAAGAAAACCATCTTATTTCCCATTAAGTTGGTTCAATTCTTCTTTGTAGTGCCTAGTTTTCATTAACAACAATACTAACATAATTTAGTACGATTTGGGTTCTCCTGCAAGGATATCAATGCCATTTAATCAGTTTGGCTATATCTTGAGTGTCCATTGGCTATATCTTGAGTGCCCATTAGTGAATTTTCCTTTAACTGCTTAGTTTGGGCCATTCTATTTAACCAGAAGTGCACATTCACATTCTCATCATCGTATCAAGGTTGTCTTCGGAATTTCCATCAGTTGGTTGCATTCTCATAATTGCATCGAGGTCGTCTTCAAAACTTGCATCATATTTCTTCCTCTTTATCTTCACTGGAGGTTGAAGCTCCTAGATCATTTGAATACGCAGTGTCTTCCATTCTCAACTTCGTTGGTAAGGAGATTTCCGATTACCTCATCCAAAGGAGATTGCTTCCTTGATTACCGTGGTTGTGGTTCTCCAATTGGCAGTAAGCTATCTAAGGAGCTTCTTGACGAGTATTGCTTCCATTATCTCCATATCCAAATTTTGCAGCGAGTTTACAATTTTCCTAAAATGAGTATACATCTCCTTGATACTTTCTCTTTCTTTCATCCTAAAATGCTCATATGTTTGTTGTAATAGATTCATTCTACTTTCTTTCAACTTTGATGTACCTTCATATGGTATGGTGAATCGGTTTCAGAGATGGATTTGCACGCGGATACTTTGTCGATTTTTTCCATGCTTAGTCCATAGAATAAATTGTTCACCGCCATTGAGTTGTTTGTTGCCGGCTTCTTCTGCTTGTTAGTGGTGATGGTACCCTTGGATCTTTAATATTTTATTCTCATTGACATTCCATATCTCGTATCCCATGCTTTCCAAGTGAATATGCATGCGGATCTTTCAAAACTTAGTATAGTACCATCATAATGGAGGTCTTACTGTGGATTATCTTTCATTGGCGTTGATGGTGGCGAATACATGCATGGAATTCAGTTACGTCCTCTGCACGAACCTAGCTTTGATACCAAATGTTATTTATTATGGGTAGCTAAGCAAAAAGTTGTAGCTAACGAATATATAACACATATAATAATCACCATATATATAATCAATCAATCCACAGAACAAGAATAACCACATGAGACATGAATTTTAATGTGGAAATCTCATTGGATAAAAACCACGACCTGAGCCACCTGACTTGGGATTTCCCGATTGATCGAGTCAATCAATTATTCAACTATCCTGAGTTATTTCCCTATGAAAAACTCCACCATTTACAAGTGCTTTGGATCGCACAACAAAGTCTTTCCCACAACTTGGATAAAACACCAAGTCCTTCGTACACCTTGGATCAAACACCAAGTGTTACAATACAACAGTAAAGAAAATATTACAACAATCTATAAATCTTCTAATATAAATATGCAATGCGAATAATATGGTTAAGAAAATGTATGCTGTAATAAGTAATTGATATGCAAATCGAGCGTATAGACGGCTGGTTCTCAAGATGTGATCTTGAAGTAGAGAGCGAGAGAGATGACCTCGAATAGAGCTTTGAGAGAGAGTTGCTTTGCCTCGGAAGGTGTGTTCTCAACAATGGATATATGGTCCTATTTATAGTGGCGGAGGACGAGCTCTAAAAAATATAGCTGTTGGAAACAAATCCAGAAAGAAATCATCAAAATTCGATGCACATACCCGATCATACAAAGAAGGCGATCAATCATTTGAAGTTGATCGACTACATTATAATAGTTGAAGGTTTTCATTCAAATTGTGGTGGATCTTAAAAGGTAGATGGTCGATTAAGGGTGATCGATCATGTCAAGTGGGTTGGTCGAACAGTAATGATTGATCATGTCAATTAAATTGATCGATCAGAGGCAATTGATCGATCAGATTAAGAAGGTTGATCGATCATAATGGCTTGCACTTAATTTGCCTACATGATACACATGTATATATATTTAAGACTTTTTACATGTCTATTACAAAAACCTTCTCTCTTATTCTTCACTTTATCCGAACTTTCAACTTGTCCACATCTTTTGTACTTCATACTTGGAGTGAGTTACTCATGAAATCTGCAGAGCTATTTGTACTCACAAAGATTTATTATCATCAAAATAATGATAGAATTAATATACGATCACAGTTACATTATGACAAGAGCACGATTTGCCCTGATCTTCCCAAGATTTTATGGGACATGTGCATGATGCAATGAAGTATCTGATGACATCGACCTTTTGTTCTTTAGATGCCATGGGCCAAGAGAGTCTTAGGTAGCGATTGGTTTACTCGAAGTACATTGGGTAAGCGAAGATTCATTCTGGGACTTGGTGAGCAGTTGTTGGAGGGGGTCGAATTAAGGTAGGATAAAAGTACTTGCTTGTCTTTCGACCATTTGATTGGCAAGGAATGTCTCGATCTTCAAAAATAAGAGATTTTATTTTGAAAATGTAATTGTTGGGAGAGAAGTGGGACTTATTATTCTGTGGGACTGTATGACCCTCTTATATAAAGTTGAGAGGTCATGAGAAAATTATATAAAGAGGACAAACAAAATAAGGAATGATAAATAAATACATAAACATAAAACTCTCAACACTCCGCCTCAAGCTGGAGCATAGAAATCTTTCATGCTCTGCATTTCTCAAAAGGTCATCGAGTGAGTGCTTTGGTGAAGATATCGGTTGTCTGGTCGCTTGAACTAACATGAAAGGTAGCAATCAGTCCTTTCCGAATCATATCACGAGTGAAATGACAACCTACTTCAATGTGCTTTGTTCTCTCATGAAATGCTGGATTATTGGCAATGAACAAGGCTCCCTGATTGTCGCACTTCCGCTGCATAGGGAGAGTCACACTAATGTGGAGGCCAGAAAGAGCAGATTTTACCCACACCATTTCAACACCACTCTGAGCCATGTCTCTATATTCATATTCTGCACTGGTAAAGCCATAAACATTTGCTTCTTGTTTTTCCATGACATGAATGGATTTCCAACAAAAATGCAGAAACCTAAGGTAGATTTCCTATCTTTAGGACACCCAGCACAATCTGCATCTGCATAGCCAGAGACGGATAACGAGGTAGTCCTACTGAATAATAAGCCCTTTCCCGGTAATGACTTCAAATATCCGAGGATCATGTAGACTGCATCCGTATGCACCTGTCGTGGTTGTTCCATGAACTGACGATATTTACTAACTGCAAAAGAAATACCAGGCCTGGTAACGGTGACATAAAGTAGTTTCTCTACAAGCTCTCTATATCTCCGGTTGTCCACTTCCTCAGTGACGTCTTCGTGTAGCTTCATACTTGAATCCATAGGTGTGTATGCTGGTCTGCACCCTGTCATTTCAGCTTCTGAAAGTAGACCCATCTCATATTTTCTGTGTCATTACCAATCCTTGCTTATTTTTGACAAATTGTAGACCTAAAAAGTAGGTCAACTCTCCCAGGTCCTTGGTGACAAATTATTAATCTATGAATTCCTTAGCCTCAACTACCCCTTGAATATCGTCACCAGTGACAATAATATCATCAGCATACACGAGGATAGCTATCGTACCTTATTGTGTCTTCTGTACAAATAATGAATAATCTGAAGTGGATCGCCCGAATCCTCTCTGTTCAATTAGATCTGAGAGCTTTTGAAACCATACCATGCGATTCTGCTTAAGTCCATAAATGGCCTTATGTAGTTTGCATACATACTTCCCTTCAATAACAAACCCAAGTGGTTGTTGCATATAGACCTCTTCCTGAAGATCACCATATACAAACACATTCTTGACATCTAGCTGGAAAAGAGCCCAATCACGCACCACTGCTACAGAGAGCAGGATTCGTAAGGTAGAATGTCTCACGATAAGAGAGAAGGTGCCACTATAATCCGCACCATAGGTCCTCAAGCAACAAGCCTAGCTTTATATCTATCAACTGTACCATCTTCCCCTTGCTTCACAGTGAAGATTCATTTGCAAATGACAATAGACGCTCCTTCCGGAGCTGTAACAAGTGTTCACGTCCCTCATGATTGAAGAGCAGCCTTCTCTTCCTCCATCGCTAGTCGCCACTGGCTTTCTTTAAGGGCATTTTGGTATGTCTGTGGGATCTCAATAGCATGCAATCCCAATACAAATTTCCAGTAAGTCATGGACAATTTATCTAGAGACATATGTCCTGCTAGCAGGTATTTGTACATGCTCTTTTCCCTTTCCGTAGTGCAATCGACCATCCTAGATCATCCTCCGTGCTGTCATCCTGTGGCGTTTCCTGTTTATCATTCAACCCACTAGTGCCATCAGTAGAAACCAAGTTCTCAGGATTTACCTAACGCATGTTGAATGCTGGGAAAGGCCGAGGAGCATCGGACATGGAGGTAGTGGGAGGTGGTGGAAGGACCTCTCCAGACTCAGACGGACTCGACCTATCCTCAGTAGGAGTATAATACATGATGGACTCAAAAAAGGTAACATCGACACTAATATAATACTTTCGTTGGAGTGGTCTGAATCATCTGTAGCCTTTCTGAGTGTGAGAATAACCCACAAACATACATTTGACATCACGAGGTGCAATTTTGTTACGACCAGGAGACAGAAGATGCACAAAGGCGACACATCAAAAAACTCGTGGTGTAAGAGAAAACAACTCTTTTTCAGGAAATACAAGAGATAAATGCGCATTTTCACCAAGAATACTAGAAGTAATGCGATTGACCAGATAGCATGCAATCATGACAACATCTCCCCCAAAAGAGTGAGAACCCGACTCTGTGTGAGAAGACTCCTAGTGATATCTAACAGATGACAGTACTTGCATTCAACAACCCCATTATGCTATGATGTATAAGGGCTGGAAGTCTGATCACAATCCCACATGAACTAAAAAATTAAGCTAAAACAATTGTACAAAACTCCAAAGCATAATTATCAAACCATATTTTATTGAAGCTGAGAAAATGTTGGATATTTCATGAACAAAGTTTTGAATCATACTACTAGCATCAGATTTATTCTCAAGTAAAAAGACCCACGACAACCTGGAGAAATCATCAACAACCACAAGATAGTACCGATGTCCTTGGTGATCAGGGACACGACTAGGACCCCAAATGTCAAAATGAACAAGTTCAAATAGACTCGGACTACTACGACCGAGGCGACTTGGAAAACTAGATCTGTGATGTTTTCCAAGTTGACATGCCTCTCAATGAAACTCAGACTTGACAGAATCTCCTGGAATGAGACGACATATATTTGATATTGGAAGGCGACCAAATTGCAGATGCCAGTTGTATGGTGATTGTGAACCCCCAGAAAGCGAACCAAACCAACATATGGAGTCTGGATCAATCGGTAAAGGTCTCCATGCTCATGACCACATCCAATCACCTTGCCCATGAGTATATTATGAAAACAAGGGAAGTGGAGTCAAATATGCACGGCAATGTATGCCTTTTGTAGTCTGACTTCTAGAGAATAAATTCATTGAGAAATTTGGAGCATGAAAAATATTCTGTAACTGCAATGATGGAGCCAAGAAAACCTCCCCCTGATCTGTGACGGGGGAATGCGTCCCATCAGCAATCACCACATACCTACCATTTTGAACCAGACTGTATCTATTGCTGAATTGTGAGCGATCTCCACACCGATAGTGTGAGGCACCAGAGTCCATTATCTATTCTGAAATATCTGACCTGGACTGAATAGTATATGCATAAGTAGTACTGTGGCACTCGTGGATGCAGAAACAACAAAGTTTGATGGACCAGAAGAGGAGCTCCGAGAAATGTTTGCAGGTGGCATAATCTCTCGAAGGCGTGCATCAACTCATCAAAGCACTGTTCTGTAGAGCCTTCTGTGGTAGTAGTTGGAGGAACCTGATCAACAACTCGAGCAGATGGTGGAAACTTGTGCTTGGAATAACACATATCCTTAGAATGGCTTGATCGATGACAGTAAGTGCAAGATTGGTGTGATCGTTGAGATCCATGCCCGCGGGAGCCACCTCTCCCTCTGAATGGATAAGAATCACCTCTCCCACGGGAGGCAGCCATAACAGATGAAGTCTTAGTAGCAACAGAGGCTGAGGAGGTGTTGAGTGGACTCAACCTCCGATATGCCTCCTCCATGGGAGGTATAGTAGAGTCTGTAAGTATATAGGAACGAACTGTGTTGGGAAAAACGAGAGATTTGTTTATTCCATGAGCCCTAGGCTCTCTTATATATAGAGAGACCTATGGGCAAATTACATAACTTAGATAGATAGAAGCAGAAATAGAAAAGAAGATACATAAACATAAAATATATCTCTACACTCCCCCTTAAGATGGAGCATAGATATCTATCATGCTCAGCTTGGATTAACACTTTTGGAAGGACCCTCTGAGTAAGGCTTTGGTGAAAATATCTGTCGTCTGGCCCCCTGAGCTGACATGGGATGTAGAAATGAAGCCCTTCTGAATCAGGTCACGTATGTAGTGGCAATCAACCTCAACATGCTTTGTCCTCTCGTGGAATGCATGATTATTAGCAATGAATACAACAACCTGATTGTCGCATTTTAGCGACATGGGAAGAGAAACATCTATATGTAGATCTTTCAGAACTTCTCGAACCCACATCACTTTTGTACATGCTTTTGCCATAGCTCTATACTCAGATTCAACACTAGTTCTAGCAACAACAATTTGCTTTTTTCTTTCCATGAGACAAGTGATTCTCCAATAAATATAGCAAATCCTGATGTGGACTTCCTGTCCTTGGGGCACCCTGCATAGTCTGTGTCTGTGCATGCTGAAATAGTAATAGTGCCACCTCTTTTAAATAGCATCCATGACCTGGAGATGATCTAAGATACCTTAGTATCATATGTATAGCATCCATACGTACCTAGCAAGGTTGTTCCATGAACCGGCTCACTCGACTGACTACAAATGAAACATCGGGTCTGGAATTGTAACATAAAGAAGCTTTCCCGCCAATTGTCTGTATCTTCTCCTGTCAACCTCATCAATATCATCATCATACAGTTTCATGCTTGGATCCATGTGTGTAGTAGCGGGTCGACATCCAAGCATACCCGTGTCACTTGGTAAGTCAACGACATATTTTCTCGGAGTCATCATGAGCCCTTGTTGATTTTTGGCAAACTCCAATCCTTGAAAGTATCTTAGGGTTCCAAGATCCTTAGTAACAAATTCACGACCATAAATTCTTTCTCCCTCTTTATTCCCTGCATATCATCTCCTGTAATAAGTATATCATCAATATACACCATACTAGAATTCATACCTCTGGAGGTTCTCTGTACGAAAAGAGAATGATATGCATTCGACTGTTTGAACCCGTGCTTCTCGAACAAATCTGAGAGCGTCTGGAACCAAGCTCTCGGGCTGTAGTTAAGGCCATAGATTGCCTTATGAAGTCTACATACATGTGAACACTCCCTCTCAACAACAAACCCCGGTGGTTGTTGCATGTAGACTTCCTCTTGAAGATCATCATACAAAAAGGTACTCTTGACATCCAACTGAAATAATGGCCAATCTCGAACCACAACAATAGATAAAAGGATATGTAAGGTAGAATGACGAGCAACCGGAGAGAATGTGTCGTGGTAATCCACTTCGTACGCCTGAGTAAATCTACGTGCAACTACTAACTAGTCGAGCCTTGTACCTATCAATGCTACCATCTGCATTCTGCTTCACTATGAATACCCACTTGCAACTAACTATATACGCTCCAGTTGGGGCTGAGACAAGGCTTTAAGTACCTCTTGACTGAAGGGCTGTCATCTCTTATTCCTCCATAGTCAGATGCCATCTACTATCCATCATTGCCTCATGGTGCGTTCGTGGTATGCCCACGACAATCAAAGCAACTGCAAACTTCCTGAAATCACATGTCAGATGCTCAAATGTGACATGAGAAGCAATTGGATATGAAGCACAAGATCGCTTATGCTTCCTAAGAGCAGTTGGCAAACCAAGTTTTGCATCATCACTGCCACCTGCCTGACCATTCTCCTCCTGAAATAACCCCCGCTGAGAAACACCATCAATCCCATCATTAGAAGTAATGTCAGAACAAACTCAGGGCATGTTGGATGATGGACCATGATCATGAGCAGGTGCTGATCGTCGATTATAGTGATGTGGTAATGGTGGAACCAGAACAATGGGAGGAGGTAGAGTTGGTGGAAGTGATGATGGGGGTGGTGGTGATGGTGGTGAAGGTGGTGGGTACATGGGTGGAGGTGGAATATAAACCACATCATCTGAGTCTGAAGGTGCCAACCTATCACCTGTTGGAGAAAAATACACGACAGACTCAAAGAATGTGACATCTGCACTCACATAATACCTCCTGCATAATGGGTTATAGTTACGATAACCCTTTTGAGTCCCGGAATACCCGATAAAAATACATTTGACAGCCCTAGGAGAGAGCTTGTCAATCCTTGGGGACAACTGATAAACGAACACAATAGACCCCAAAACACGAGTGACCATGTTGGGTAACCATGATTGGAGTAGCATGTATCTTCTGCATGACCATATTGAGGATAATAGGTACAAGGTAGTCCACGACGACGTCCACCCCTACCACATGGTCCATGTCCATGGAATTGAGATGGACCACCTCTTCCACGAGTGGTCGCCATAGCAGAGGAGTTCGTCAATGGAGTAGGGCTTGATATATTGATCCTAAGGTTCAGAAAGTCGGTATGCAGTATTCGTTCGGTCAGGCGATCTGAAGCAAATAAGCGGATATGCAGAAGTATATGTGGATTATGCAGTTTGTATTATTTTATTTTAAAAATAATTAAAGTAATAAATTGAATTCAAATATTAGAGATTTATGTTTCAAAAAAAATAATAATAGAAGAAATATATGCATAGACTTTTTAGTACGACATGATTTCAGAGAAAGCTTTTAAAAAACGACCATTTTAGATAAAAAATGAATCATAAAAAATGAAAATGAAATTTGTTGGCATACTTACTATAGGAATGAAATTCTAAGAAAAAAATTTATTTTGAGATATAAGAATAATAAATCATATACACATTTGTTATGTTTCAATAGTATTTAACTAAATGAAATTGTATTGTGAATCAATATATTTCAATTGATTAAATAACCTGATTATCTTTTATCTAGCCTTAATGAGATGTCAGCTAGCTAGGGGAGATTTAATGCAATTTTCTATTACAAAATATTTGAATAATTGAGAAAAGTATTGAACGAAGAAAGCAAACGACTCAGATATATATTTTTAACAAAAGATGTATTTGATTCTAAAATAAAAGTATATTATTGAATATAAATTAAACAAATACAAGGAAATGGCTTTCATATAAATTAAATAAAAATCTTCTATTTAAATAAAAAATGAAAATTTATTTTTTACAAACAACAACATAAAAAACATTTTCTAATCAACAATTAGTAAGATTTATTTTTTTTAAAACGAAAATTTATTTTTTTACAGACAACAACATAAAATTTTTTCTAATAAACAATTAGTAACATTTATTTTTTACTGCAGTAGAAGTGACCCCCAGTTCCAACAATTAAAAGACGAAGCATATACAAAGGGATTCTATCTAATAGACGGCCAAGTATACGGTCGCATATGCGGTTTACTCGGTCGCATACTCGCCCAAATCGCATATGTACCGAATACTGGATATGCGGTTCAATCCAGTGCCCGACTACGCATATGCAGTCGCTTGGGCTGCCTTTCTGAACACTGATTGATCCGGCTCAATCTTCGAAAGGCCTCCTCCATGGGAGGAATGATAGCATCTGCCAAGATCTGAGAAGCAGCCTCGTACTGTGAATCAAGTGAGGCTAAAAACACACCAACCATTGTGGCATTTTGATATGTCTTCAGTTGCTCTGGAGTAGCCGTGAGGGGCATGAAGCTGTGAAGCATCTCAAACATTCCCCGCAATGTAGTGTAGTGATCATGCATGATCGACCATTCTGGATTATAGTGAAGATGTCATGCTGGAGCTGTAGAATTTTTGTCTCATTCTTGACCTATGAATACGTTGCAGCAAGAATGTCTCACATTGCTTTGACCGTGGACTGATGCAAGACGTCGTTTGCAATGTCTGATATCAAGGTACCAGATAACCTGACCTGAGCATAAGCATCATTAGCCTCCCATGAGGCATACAACCCTGTCTTCTCCGCCGGCTCATCCTCGGTAAGAATATGCTTCTTACCCATTGACTTCATTAGGCTCATGCACTGCATGGCCCACAATTCGTAGTTCGACCCATCCATCTTCACTATAGGTGCAGGACCTCTGAATGCGCATGTGGTAGGGATTTCTACCTTGCTTTCTGATATGATGCCTTGAGAAAAGTAGGGTTGTAGACTGGACAAGCTTTTGTCTACACTGACATAAAGAGATTTGGTTGCATGTGTAGACTGAAGCAACCAATCCCATCAAGTAGTGATGGTGACGTAAGCGATAGGAAGCCACGGGTGTAGAGATAGATGGCAAGGGCCACATGTAGCAGGGCCCGTTGGTGGCACTGACGGTTGCTGGTTGGCGACGACTAAAGCCCCGGGCGGCTTGGGCCGCTGGCTAGCGGTGATAAAGGCCGTGAGGGTTGGGGTCACGGGCGACTGGGGCGGCTGGCAGTAAAGGCAGAAGGCAGCGGTGGAGCATCATTTGCAATGTCTGATATCAAGGTACCAGATAACCTGACCTGAGCATAAGCATCATTAGCCTCCCATGAGGCATACAACCCCGTCTTCTCCGCCGGCTCATCCTCGGTAAGAATATGCTTCTTACTCATTGACTTTATTAGGCTCATGTACTGCATGACCCACAATTCGTAGTTCGACCCATCCATCTTCACTATAGGTGCAGGACCTCTGAATGCGCATGTGGTAGGGATTTCTACCTTGCTTTCTGATATGACGCCTAGAGAAAACTAGGGTTGTAGAATGGACAAGCTTTTGTCTACACTGAAATAAAGAGATTTGATTGCATGTGTAGACTCAAGCAACCAATCCCATCAAGTAGTGATGGTGACGTAAGCGATAGGGGGCCATGGGTGTAGAGATAAACGGCAAGGGCCGCATGTAACAGGGCTCGTCGGTGGCACTGATGGTCGTTGGTTGGCGACGATGAAGGCCCCGGGCGGCTTGGGTCGTTGGCTAGCGGTGATGAAGGCCGTGAGGGATGGGATCACGGGCGATTGGGGCGACTGTCAGTAGAGGCAGAAGGCAGCAGTGGAGCCACGTGTTGGCAGAGGTCGCGGGCTGGCGGGAAGGTGGTGCTTTGCGCGTGAGTGGCTGGATGTGGGGCTAGGTTAGGGTACACGAGCTCCAGTCTAGGACCACCACTCTGATACCATGTTGGAAAAAATGAGACGGTTATTTATTCCATGAACCCTAGGCTCTCTTATATAGGGAGAGACCTATGGGAAAATTACTTAACGTAGACAGATAGAAACAGAAATAGATAAGATACGTAAACATAAAATATATCTCTACAAGCAGCATCATATTTGGAGTCAAGGGATGCCAAAAACCATGGAAGGAAATATCCCGATATATCGATATCAAGACGAGACCGATATGAGTACTGATATGGCAAAATATCCTCCTTTTCAGGTATTTCCTTCACAAAAGTGCGTTGATATGGGCGAGTCGGCGATATATCACCGAAATATCATCGAAATATCGTATCGATACGATATCGAAACGATATTGAAATAGACATGGCCTTCCATGCCAGAAAAACCCCAGTCATCACAAAATCATGATATGTCTTCAACTGCTCAGGCGTGGCTGTTAATGGTATGTAGCCATGTAGCCTATCAAACATAACTCTGAGGAGGTATACACCGTATGTAGAGGTCGACCATTCTATTTGATCGTGAAGATGTCATTCTGAAGCCGTAAAATCTTTGACTCATTACATGCTTGAGAATATGTAGTAGCAAAATGTCTCACATATCCTTTGCTGTCGGTTGACTCAGTATGTCTTTTGCTATCTCCACTAATATGGTTCCAGATAGCCATACTCGAGCATAGACATCATCCGCCTCCTACGAGGCATAGATTCCTGTCTTGTTTTCCATCTCATCCTTTGTAAGGATGTGCTTCTTTCCATGGCTCTGCATTAAACTCATGAACTACATCGCCCATATTTCATAATTTGTGCCATTCATCTTGACAATGGGTACGAGACCTTTGAATGCACCTGCGGATGTAACATTACTGCGACTTTCTGACATATTACCTGATGAGGACATGACGAAATCGTAGACAAACGAAAAAATAGTGTTTACACGTACGTTAGGGAGATAGTTATGGGTGTAGACTCAATCCACAACCATTCCCTTACTATTTTCTTGTTACGCGTGTGTGAGAGGTGACTGTGGCGGTTTGATTTTACCGTTTCAGAGCAAAATCAGACTGTGTACTGTGTAAAAACCATACACAAACTGATGAATCATGCCTCTTGGAGGCCCTTAAGCACCCATAACACACATCACCCCCTTCCCTTGTCGATCGATGACAAGCTTGGGAGAGATGGGAAGGGACAGCGGTGCCCGGATAGAGAAGAGAGGGGCGACGGTGCCGAGATAGGAGAGAGAGGGACGACGTCAACAGAGAGAGAGAGAGAGAGAGGGCGGCGGGTAGGGTAGGGATAGAGTTAGGGTTTAGTGCTCCTGTCTAGGATCGTCACTCAGATACCATGTTGGGAGAAAAGAGGGACATTATTATTTGGTTTCCTATGACCCTCTTATATAGAGTTGAGACTTGAGAGCCCATGGGAAAGTTACATAAAGAGGACAAACAAAATAAGGAGTGATAAATAAATACAACAACAAAGCCTTTTCCCACATCAAGTAGGGTTGGCTACATGGATTCTTTGCCTCCATTCAGATCTATCTTGGGTCATTCTCAGGCTTAGATCCAAAAATCTAAGATCCCTTCGTATAGTCTAGTTCCATCACTTCTTGGGCCTTCCTCACGCTCTTTTAGCCGGCTCAACATCCCAAAACTCGCATCTCCTAACCGGTGCTTCAACTGACCTTCTTTGCAAACGACCAAACCACATTAAGCGATTTTCTCGCATCTTATCCTCGATCGGAGCTACACCAACTTTCATTCTGATTGCATAATTTCGAATCCGATCTTTACATGTGTGTCCACACATCCACCTTAGCATTTTCATTTCTGCTACTGCCATTATGTGCACATGTCTATAGTTTACAGGCGAACATTTAGATTTATAGAGCATAGCAAGTCTCACGACTACTTTGTATAACTTTACTTTGATTTTCAAAGGATTTTTCTTATCACAGAGAACAACGTAGGCTCCTCCCACTTTAGCCAACCTGTATTTATTCTATTTAACATCTCCATCAATTTCCCCATCATGCTACAAAATAGATCCTAGGTATCTAAAAGAATCCATTTTCTGAATGTTATCATCACCAATCTTCACCTCGATTCCTTCATCATTGCTTCCATCAAAAGTTCACTCCATATATCCAGTCTTAGCTCTACTTATACGGAGTCCTTTAGTCTTCAATGCGTGTCTCCAGACCTCAAGCTTCTCATTTACTCCATTTCTAGTCTCATCAATCAAAATAATATCATCAACAAATAACATACACTAAGGTATCTCATCCTGAATGTGACTTGTCTACCCGTTCATAATCAAAGTAAAAAGAAACAGACTCAAAGTTGAACCTTGATGTAAACCAATGTTGATGTCAAAATAGTCAGTCTTCCCTTACCCAAGAACACTATCATTCGTATCCTTCATGAGGTTAATGCTTGTCTGATTCGAGTAACTTTCAATACTAGCTAGATCACCCAAAGTGAGCTCTCTATTTCCTTCCTCAATGAAAAGCTTATGGAAATACTGCTTCCATCTAGTCTTTATATCCTTCTGAGGAACAAGAACACATGGCCTCAAATTTCGGTGAAATTCCACCGAATTTCGGTCGAATTTCGGCTTCGGTGGGTGATCGAAATCCGACCGAAATGGTCGATGTCGACCGAAATTTGGGTGGCTTAGTTCAAAAACAGACCGAAATAATCGAAATTTCGGTCGAATTTCGACCGAAATTTCGTTTCGGTCAGTATCCGAAACGAAACCGAAATCCGGCATTTAAGGCCTTGCAAGAACATGACCTTCCTCATCCTTAATGCATCTCACTTGAGAAATATCTTTAGTCTTTCTTTCTCTTGCTTTGGCCAACCTGAATATATACTTTTGGCCCTCCTTAGGGTCGAGATAATTGTATAAAACGTCATATGCTTTTGACTTAACTTTGCTTACAACCTTTTTTGCTTCCTTCGCTATTTTGTAGTTTGTGACAGTTTTTCCTTTGTTCTGTCCTTAGATATAGCTTTAAGGCATGCTCTTTTAATTTTGAGCTTCTCTTGCACCCCTCCACTCCACCACCAAGCCTCCTTTTGGCCTGGAGCTCCTCTCTTTGACTCGCCTAGCATCTCTTTGGATACCTTCAGATACAAGATGTTACCGCTTCCCACATCTCGTTTGCACTTCCGCTACAATCCCAAGATAAGTCTTCTAAAACCTTCTTCCGAAAGCTTGATTGCTTCAATTGAAGATTCCACCATCTAGTTCTTGTTCTCGTAGAAACCCTCCTTTTCTTTACTAGCCCTTTTATTTGCACATCCATGACTAACAAGCGATGCTAGGTTGTCAAAGTCTCTCATGAGATTACTTTGCAGTCTTTGCAACACAACCGATCTCTTCTCCTCAACGTAAAGTAATCTATTTGTGTTCTAACCGGGCCACTCTTATAAGTAATTAAATGCTCATTCCCTCTTCTTGAAGAGATTGTTTGCTATGAAAAGATCATAAGCTGTTATAAATTTCAGAATGACTTTTTCCTCTTCTTTTTTGTCCCCGATGCCATAGCCTCTATGAACTAGCATACAATGAAGCATCCTTTCCCACATGTCCATTAAGATCTCCGCCCAAGCAAATCATCTTTCTTTGTAGGATTCACAAAATCTTATCCAGATCCTCCCAAAAAGCTTATTTAATCATTACATTTAAACTAATTTGTGGTGCATAAATTGAGATGATATTTAGAATTTCTTCTCTAAGCACCAATTTTAGCAAAATAATCCGATCTCCGAATCTTTGCACCTCAACCACTCAATCCTTCACCACTCCTACACCGTTTCTACACTTATCTTTACCTAAATACTAAAGTTTAAAGTTCGTCTTCCCGATCACCCTTGCTTTCTCTCCAACCCATTTTGTCTCTTGGAGACAGAGTCTCTGAATCTTCCTTCTTTCCATCGTATCTACTATCTCCATCGATTTGCTAGTCAAAGTGCCAATATTCCAACTACCTATCTACAACTTCCTTTGCAACGTCTTTTCGACTAATTTCTTTACTTGCATGCGTTCATCATGCGAGAACCCTTGAACTGCATCTGGGCGATGATGCAGCGGAACTTGCTTATTTACTCCCGTGTTCCTCATGCTAGAATCCTTGCAAATTTGTACTACATCCGAGCAGCGATGCATAGGCCCTTGCCAATTTTTCATTGCATTCAGGCGATGCAACGCGTCGCAAGTAGGGAATGCCCCAACAAAATCTGAATGTTTGTTTAAATCCATGTTGAAAAATTCTCCACAGTAATAGAACATATCTATGCCCTGTGTACATGAAATTCTAAGTGTAGGCCTTTTTATAGTAAACTTATGAGGTTAGGGTACTCATCTTCTGGAGGCTCGCCCATTAGTTTCAAAAAAAATCCTACCCCATATAAGGTTAACAATTTAAATGTAGACACTAACTATTCAAATTTAGTTTCTACAACAAGCTAACAACTTAATAATTGATTTGTAACTGTAATGGTTTTATGATAAATTACAAAAAATATCTTCAACTATGCGTTGATTCCTAACTAATGGCCTCATTTTTCTAATGTAACAAAGAGAGTCCCACTCTTTCAATTTTATGGTTTAAGATCAACATAAAAGGATCGTGAAAGCTTATAAATGCATGTATTTGAGACAAAAAAAATAAAATATGGCCTCCTTTGTTGCATTTGTGTCGAATTGGAAATCAACAAATAGTAGTTTTTTTTAATATATATCTTGCTTTGTTGATTCTAGTTAGAAATGTTTTTCTCACTCGATATCTTTAAGTATGAGAATGATTTTTTTCAAATATTTTTATCCTTGGGGTTTACTTGTGAAGAAAGCATGTACTTTGAGGTTTCTTCCTCCCACGGAACAGATGCTATATTTGCATCAATATGTTGTGCGCTTTTTAAGTAATGATTAGCTCTGATACCCCTTTAGTGGGATTAACTTGAACTTTTCTTTTGAAGGTTGATCGTCACCCGGAGTTCAGAGTTTCCAGATGCTTTTTTGTAGTAAGGACTGATGGAGGGTGGATAGATTTTTCTTACCAGAAATGTCTCAGGGCATATATTCGAACTAAATACCCATCAGATGCAGAGAGGTTCATAAAGGAGCATTTCAAACGGACATAAATTGAAATAATCTCCCTTGCAATGTACTTCGACTTGAGCATTATCCTGAGATCGTCCGGAGGAAGTGGAACCGATGCTCATGGTTTTTCTAGTACCTGAGCCACTGTACAGCCAACAAGTATGGATACTTCTAGATAAAAAGACTTGATTCCGGATCTTATGGAAGGAATCAACCCATTTTAGTGAGTCTTTGTTCCTCTCATGCTTATTGAAACATCCTCACGTGTAAAGATAATATGAGAATCTTGTATAAATGGAACTACCAGTTGTGATTGTATTGTGCTATCTTTTTTTATCTTTGCATCTGGTGTTAAGTTCTCTGCCTTGTTCTTGATCTTGACAAGAAAAATTGGGGCATAATTTCCCTGTCCTCATGTTAGGCACATGGACGAGGCCGTAAGTGATGTGTTTAATGATGCGGAGCATCTTGATTTGTTGGAAGATTATTTCAACAAGCTCGTGCAAGATCTCTCAGCTTTTGAAATTGCCAGATTTTGTAAATTGACAATGCTCTGTGGCCACTGATAATGCTTGGCTTTGTACCGGCTTTTCCTGCAATAGTTTGGCATATCCATCAAGCACAGTAGCCTAAAAGAATCTCTCTTTTTGCCTTTGGGGATGTAAGTGGGCTGCTTTCCCTTCTATGGATGATGCGGCTCCGCCATTGACCTTATTCATCCATCGGCCATTCGAGGTAAGTATGTTCAACGTGATGAAGTAACACCTCTTTTTATCTGTTGTTGCCTCTCATAGGTTTTAATGGAGTGATAATGTTTTGCATCCGCATCTTAGCACAATGCATCTATTTGAACAGAAAAATATGTTGCATGTTGCACTCCTGCAGACATCTTTATACGATTGGAATTTTGCTGACTTGAATGTGCATCATGCTGTTTGTTTATTTTTCATTGTCCTTTGGTGAACAACATATACCTTGTCAAATGTACAAAAGCACCTAACTCTACTAAGACCAAAGTCAAGAATTCTGCCTCTTTTTGATGATCCATCTTTTTGCAAAAGGAATGCTATGCTATTTCGAGGCAAATGATTGTGGACAGGTGCATGACATGAGGGATCAAACAGACCATGACAAGGCATGCCTCCAATTCCAAGCTCTCATGTCCATTGCCCTTGGAAAGTAGGGCAGGATTGTTAACAAATTGAAATCTTGGTTCATTGTTGGAGTATGTTGCAGGTGATGATGAGGTAGGAAAGAAATGGGTCTGTAGACAACAGAGCCCTGATAGAAGAAGAGACAAAAGGTCACAGGAGCCATGTAATGCAATCACATGCATCTCAGAGCTTTCCTTGGGCTTCATCTGATGGTCAGGTCACACCAAAGTATGAGAATATCAATCCTTAGCTGCAACAGATTGTTTTGTTTCACGCTGATTATCGAGTGGAAAAATTTTAAGTATAAAGTTTGCATAGAGTAGAGTATATTAGGTCCAAAGTTCATGTCACTTCTTGTAAGCAGCCTCCTTTGTTCTGTATGAACAAGTACATGGGGGCCTGAGGTGGTGGTTAGAATTTGTTTCATATGATGTAGGGGTCTGGCATGTCCAAACAATTTTGTGACAATTCAAGTCATTTTGAAGTAGCCACCATCTTTTATTTTTTTGCCAAACTTTGTAATCCTTCAGTTATTTGACCGGATTATCTATGCCTCGTTTGGTTTGTGGAATGAGGAGAGGAGGATAAGTTTCGAGTGCAGCGGGATAAGCTTCGTACCCGCTTGGAAGCGGTCATTTCCAAATTTTCCAAGTGGTAACGGCTTGGTCATTAGGTCTGCACAATTATCATCTGTGTCAATCTTGTCTAAAACAAGTTGCTTTTCTTCTAAGATATTCCATGTCCAAAGATACCTTTCATTAATGTGCTTCGACATGGAAAGTGAAATTCTTTCCCAAGTGAATGCTGCTATGTATGTCATAGTAAAGCGCATACTTGTCTTGACCATAACCAAGTAGTGCATGAACTTCTTCATCTACAACAATTCCTTGCAAGCTTCTATAACTGCAATAAACTTGGTCTTTATAGTAGATAAAGGTACACAATTTTGAAGTCAAGATTGCCAGGAAATCACGACACCGGCTAAAGACATGAAGTACCTTCATTTAGACCTTCTTCTATCAATGTCAGATGCCATGTCTGAATCCATGTAGTAAAAAAGAATAGACTTCTTTGCTCCAAAACAAAGAGAGTTTGTATCTAGTACCTTGAAGATTTCTTAAAATACAATTGATTGCTTCCCAATGCTTTTTCCTTGGATTTCAGACAAATCTACTGACAACTCCATATGCATGAGCAATGCGAAGTCTTGTACAAACATTATTGTAAGGCTACATGTTCTTGATGCATAGTGTATTCTCTCCATATTTCTTTTCTCTTCATTGGTCTATGGGCTATCTTTTGAACTCAATTTTAAACGAGCTTCACAAATGGCGTTAGATGGCTTTGCCTTATCGATGTGAGTATATCACAATCAATCAAGCACCTTAGACAAGATGTTATCGTGGAAACCTAACTAGGTGAAAATCATGACCTGAGCTTCCTAACATGGGATTTTCGGTTAGCCGAGCCAATCCACTACTTCACTATATGTAGAGATATTTAATAGAATATATCAACCATCTGTAAAGATTCCTGCTTCATAATTCGGACCAAACATCAAAGTTAATACTATAGATTGAACATTACAACATCATCGATGGTGGACAAGCTTTGATCGTCCTCTAACTTCATTGAATAGATTGTTTTTTGCAAACCCAAGAACAATACACAAACTTTAAGATCTAACACCAAAAGTTCCTGCACAGAAGGGCTATGGAAACAATATGGAAACAATATTTCACCATATTTTTTTCAACAATAACACAGATAATTCCCAATGAATAACTACAATGATATAAATAACTAATAGAAATAATTGCAAATAATATCATAATATAGCAAAAGCAATCATATCTCAATACACATGTGAATTTTAATATATCAAGAGTAATACCCCGAGTTGTAGTCTGCTATAATTATTCCCACTGTTGTTAGAAGAACTACAAGACTTGGAGGCAATTGAATGTTTCTTGCTGAAAGTCTTTCTTGAAGAAACTATTTTCGGAACTATTCTTCTTAGAAATATCAAAGAACTTGAAGAACCAGAGAGAATAGGAGAACATCACTAAAAAGTTATCTTCCTTCAGTTTTAGAGAGTGAAAGTGAATTGTATGTCTTGTAACATTGGATATGTGGTCCCTTATATTGAATTCAAGTAAATATGATCGTTGGAAATGAAATAAGAAAGAAATCAACAAGATTCTGTACCAATGATCGATCATGGATACTGAGGTGATCAATCATTTCATGTTGATCGATCGTTCTGGGAAGGTGATCGATCATCTGATGATTCAAAATATAATGGATCAGATAAATTTGATGGTAGACATGTCTAGTCTATCAACAAAGGAGAGTGATCGATTAAGTCTGATCGATCCGTGAAATAACTTGGCCGACTAATGAGAAAGAGTAGTCTATCTGTTCTGATTCTTCGATCTGTTCTGATTTGGAAAGTTCTTAGAGTATAGGTTGAGGTCACAACTGTTCCTAATACAATGTAAAATATAACATCACAACTTTGGTTTAATAAATAAAATTTGAGCTTATACAATTTGACAATCTGTAGTATGTAGTTCAACTTTGTAAATCTCCACTGAAATGTCATGCAATCATGTAAACAACTATACAAGCGAGTGGATGTGATATTTGTATGTCATCTTCAAAATAAACTTGGAGATAAATAAAGAACTAACCGTTATAGCTGCAACATCCTGCCGTCCTGTCATGTGTGATCTTTATGCCCAAAATTTGATTTGCATGTATCCCAAGTCCTTCGTAGGAAAGAACTTGCTCCACTCCTTTTTTAAGCTAGAAATGTTCATTCCATTGCTGCCAACAATTAACATATCATCAATATAAATCAACAAGATGATGAAGTCGTCTCTTGAGAATTTCTTCATGAAAACATAATAATCTAAAGTAGTCTTGATATAGACATGCTCCGCTATAAATGACTTGAACTTCTTATACCACTGTCTAGGAGCCTGTTCAAGTTATAAAGACTTTTCTTCAGCTTACAAACATGTTCTTCCTTGCCTTTGACCGCAAAATCTTTGGGTTGTGACATGTAAATTTGCTCGTCAATGTCTAGCTACTAAGTGAAATACTACTCTAATAGAAGACAACTTGACTAAAAGAAAATATACCATCAAAGTACACTTCCTTACTTTGATTAAAACCTTTTATATCAGCACAGATTTATATCTTATGTTTATAGATTATTCATCATGTTTCACTCTAAAGATCCGCTTCTTTCTTTATACCTCTCGCCTTTGGGCAACTTCTCAAAAGAATGCATGTCGTGAAGGGACTATATTCACATTCCTCTTCATGCCCGTTCACTCTAAAAACCCATTTGTCATTCAATACCCTCTTGCCTTTTATGGTTTTCTGTTCACATCTTACTCGACATCCTCATAGCATTCAAAATCACCATAATCTATCAAATAGGCATACTCACATTGCTTCGTAAAAAAATAATTCATACTCACGTGCATGATATATAGTGGAGGAACTTTGCTCGCTCACGAGTCTCTACTGTGGGAATGTAATAGAAGAAGAGATTTCAGCATCCTTTCGACCACCACCATCATCAATTCATCATTGGAATGAAAAATTTAGGCACTCATATTTTACTCCACAAATTATAATTAATCTCATTTAAACTAATCATCTAGCTTGAATAAAAATTCGACTTCTAATCTGCTATCGTATTTGTGATACCACTCAGCTGGAAACTGTCTCTCACAAATGCTACTAAAGCATATCGAATACTACCTTGATGGATAACAAAGTCAAATATCAGAATGACAATGAGCAAGCAAATCAAATTACAAATCCAACTACAATAGCAACCTCAAAATGCAGTGGATTTTATCGTGAAAATTCCCAAAAACAGTGGAGTGAAAATCAAGAGACCAACTCGACCCAAATTAATCTTCCATACTTGGTAATAAAATTATTCCCTCTTGAGTGGCTACTCGAAGCTAACCAAACTATAACCACAAACAAAATAAAACATGGAGTTTAGGGATATATATTTCACCTGGAACATGGTTGCCCAAATGAGTTCTCCTATGATGTCTCCATCTGATATTCGCGCCATGATCCTAGGAGATGGAGGAAGGAGAAGAAGAAAATATTGCAGCCCTAATTCTTAAAAGAAGAAAAGAGAGCAAAGAATATATTCCTTGTTATACTTTTAATAGTGAATCAAATATCACCGATCACCGTTGTTATTTTTATCACATCATTATTAAATCAACAACGATCACTACAAGAAAAATGAGTTGTAGCCACGGAATGTGGCTACGGAAACTTGTGGCCACGATAATTCCGTGGCCACTAGTTTCTTGTAGGTACAATCCGTGACCAAAGTCTTCATACAAGAGTTGTAGCCACGACAAGTTCTGTGGTCACTTGCAGTGGCCATGTCATATTCGTGGTTAGAGAACTCTCGCGACGAGACTTGTAGCTACGGTTACTGGTCACGACGTGTTGTGGCCAAAGCTCAATTCTGTGGTCACAAGCCGCATATCCGTGGGCATAATTTTGTAGTCACAACCTGTTTTCCTTGTAGTGGATCAATATAATTTTTAATGAAAAAAATAATGGATAATCATTGATATATACAATAAACGTTTAACTCTGAACACTAAATTCAGTATTTATTACAAGAACAAAATATAGTTTTGTAAATATTGATTAATTATTATAAATTTAGTATGAGAAGATATATTTATTATTATAAATTTAATAAAAACATAAAGTCGATTATCTTGCATGCGTAGAAAAGAGAGGCATGGACAAGCAGCGACAGAAGGGTGCCTTCCATTCATCTCATCAGTAGTCAAATCAAAAATAATAACTCTCACCAACAACAACCCCCTCCCCCTCTTCCCCACAACATACATAAGATTGATTGATGCTCTCTCTCTCTCTCTTCCTTCATCTCATCCGACTAGACAACTCACAGGAATAGAGCACAGTCCAGTTGCTTCCCACCGGATAAAAGCAATAGATTTCCTCTCAGGCACATACAGGGCAACAGTTGATACGATTTACACCTGAGAAGTGATCATGCATGCTGTGCTGTGCTGTGCTGTTTCCACTACGACTCCAATGGTGATCATCTTTAATATCATGTGGTCGATCTCAAGAACTATTCGTATATATGATACCAGGGTTGGTCAATCATCGTTACAGCATGGGCTGCTCTTGTACAGTACTGGATGCTGCATGGGACTTTCTGTGCATCATCTTCCTGACCAGTTGGTCAAAGATTTGGAGACTGAGGCGCATGATATTTTGTTTTGTTTTTCTTCCATCTTATTAATTATTTTGAAGAGGTTGTGTGATTTCTATGCCACAGTGGTTTGATTGGAAAGGAATATGTACGTAGAGTGTTGCTGATTTGTTATTTGTTGAGGGACAGGAGCTATGGTACATGGTTCCTACTACACATAAGTCCTGCTTTGTACTATATCCTCAGCATACCTGAGATATATGTACCCATTAAAGGAATCATTTCCAATAACTGCGAAGAATTTCGCTTCGATTTGATTTTAACCTGAACACAAGTATGGATTTGTTAGCATATACGAATCGAACATGAATAATGTAGGCTTACTCACATGTTTAGTTCATTAAATATTCGATTAAGTTTAACATATGCGTATGGGTTCATCAAGGGTTTGAATAAATTTAATATATGTGTATATATGCATCCATAAATCTACACGAATGCCTTCCTGCGTGTGGCGGGAACTTTGGGAAAAAAGTAAGATATTTTACAGGATATTTACATTCATAACTCTGAGTAATTTCGTAACTATAATCATAACACCATGCAATCGTATATTATACATAGAATCCCCAATAGTGCTTAACTCTTACAATCCATACTCCTCTATTAACTTCCATCAAATTTTCCGTTAATTATGACAGAATCCGTCAAATAATTTGCATTTTCTACTCTTAATTTCCTATTATTTACAAATGAGACTTTCCCAGCTGCCAACCTGCCTACTCGCCGACCTCCTCCTCCTCCGCGTCCTCCTCTGGCACCCCTTCCCCTGCCGCCAACCAACTTCCCACCTCCCTCTCATGTTCCTCCTCCAGCGCCTCCCCTAATCATGAACTAGAGGAGGAAGTTGGATTCGGAGCCGAAGTTGAATTCAAGATCAAGATCGATGGCATCGCTATACGACACGTGAGAGCGTTTTGCGGCCTCCAACACGACATCGATGAGTTCCCGATTGATGGGATTAGGGTGGTCTAGGAGGAGGAGCGGCTGGCGACGGGAGAGGTTGAGGAGGATGGGGTGTGATGGAGGGTTGGTTGTAATTATGGAATTACTCAAGATTATAGGTGTAAATATCCCCATTTATTACACATTTAATATTGTTGAGTGAAGATAGCGAATGTTCATTTTTATGGTAGAGAAATTTGCAGTAAACACAAAATGTTAATACATGAATTTGACGAATTCTATGCTTGTTTCATGTTGTGTGCTATGGAAAAGAAGCATGCGACCATCATCGTCATCGTCGTCATCATCATCATTAGCTTGCTACATCCATCGACGAGCCTCTTCGCTAAGCGGCTGTTCGTTTGCAACCAAGCATGAGGGAAATGGAATGTTCGTTTGCATCATAGCATGAGGGAAAAGGAAGCATAAGGTGGGTTCGCCCCCACTTCCAATCCCTAATGCTATTCTCGTTATTTGCTCCATGGAGCCCTTCTCGTAGAAGGAGGAATAGCTTATCCCTCACTCGGCCTCCCTTATTTCCCGACATCACACAACCGCCTTCCCCTAACTTACAAACATCATCCAATCATTATTTTTCCTGACTTACAAACCGTATCCATCCTTATTACTTCTGTGTCGGTCGAACAGAAAATAGCAAATAACTACCTCTTATCCATCGTTATTCATCCTTATCTTAGCTCTCCCTCCAAATGAACAGAAACAATGCATTATCTCTCCTTATCCCTTCATCCTTACTCCTCTACTAAACGACCACTAATAGTAAAAACCTCACCTACAACCAGAAGAGAAGATAGACATGGAAACATGAGCTCCTTGTCTTAAAAAGAAAGCAACATATATACAAGGGGCTTCGGCTACTACGTTATGCCTACACATGCATTATTATTTTCTAATCATTCGTTAATCTAGTAGTATTATAAGCCACCTTGGATGCTGCACATACATCAAACCCAAGTCAACAAACACATATCCCGTTCCAAAGCAAGCTATCATCTTCTCCCTTTTGTCCTCTGTGTTTATTGGCAAATCTCATGTAGACTAACTACAAGAAAAAATGAGTTGTGGTTACGGAATCTGGCTACGGAAATTTGTGGCCACGATAATTCCGTGGCCACTAGTTTCTCCTAACCACAATCTGGCCAAAGTTTTCATATAAGGGATGTGGCCACGATAAGTTCTGTGGCCACTTGTAGTGGCCACGGCATATTCATGGCTAGATAACTCTCGCGACGAGACTTGTAGATACGGCTATTGGTCACGACGTGTCATGGCTAGAGCCCAATTCTGTGACCACAGATCTCATATCCGTGACTATAGTTCTGTAGTCACAACTTATTTTCCTTATCGTGAGTGTAAAACTATACGATTACGTTTGATGAGGGAAAAGGTTTCCTCATTTCTGCATAGGAGGGTCTCGTTCATGATATTCCAAAATAAAGTGATCACATTATAATTATATCATCCATTATATTTATATTTAGCATATCTTTTACCCAAGTGTCACCAATTTGGATGAAGGATATTTAAGGAAAGAACAAGTACCGTAGAATGAGAGGTAATGAACGATGTAATCATTGATAATATGATGTTTTTATTTTGAGATTTTTTTTACTCTCGAACGAAGTCCCCTCACGTTGGCGTAAAGCAGTTTTCTCATCCAAGCAAGAAGATACATAGCTAGGGTTGTTAAAAAATCAAGAAGATATATAGCTAGGTTCTCAAAAAAATTCAACATTTGACTCCTTAAAAGCCGATTAGTATAACAAGTTTAAATTCGTACATATGAACGAATTGATAAAAATAAGATAGGTTCGTTCAGGTTCGACGGGTTAAAATTACATTTAATTTAATAGAGGATAGGGAGTATGCACCCAGGTGCATGTAATTCTACATGCACCCGGGCCTATAACTATCAAATTTTTTTACTTTTCCGAAAAATATCGTCATGTATATTGATCTATATATCCCTCCTATATGTCATTCCAATTTTATCAGAAATAGAGACCCCTACATCCTCCATCTAGAACACATTATTTTAACGGTCTTAGAATTGTTGTAATCGACCTGTTCTGGATGGAGGACGTAGGGGTCTCTGTTTCTGACGAAATTGGAATGACATAAAGGAGGGATATATATATGAATATACATGACGGTATTTTTCGGAAAAATAAGAAAATTTGGGAGTTATAGGCCCAGGTGCATGTAGAATTACATGCACCTGGGTGCATACTCCCTATCCTCAATTTAATATATAACATATGTTTATACATATTCTTATATCTTAGTTAGTCATTAAATATAAAACTTGTTATAGATTGAATGTTTCAAGCGTATATACAAACCTTAATTGAACCTTCATCAAAGTAAAAAAAGAGTATATCAAAAGCCTTAATTAAGACGAAAAATGGGTATGAATCATATATTGTCAAAGGTTTAAGTTTTGGTATAAAACAAACTTTTAACAAATTGAGTCAGGTCTTTGCAAATGTAAGTCGAGCTAAACCAAACAATAATATTATCTTGTTTTTGTTAAATCAAGTAAACATGAATCATGAAATATGCTAAACGAAGCGAACTGAAACTAGCTAGATATATTTACTCAAATTCATTTCATTTTCACTCGTAAAGATATCTCCGAAGACAAAAGTCATCATCCCCAATGTAAAGCCCTGGAATAAGGGGCCGATTCTCATCCCGACACAGTTCCCAGTGGTACGACTATTCCCCATTATTTCATTTTATTCCACTCTTATTCCTATCTTTATCCCACCTTACCTACCTTTATTTCACCTTATTCTCCTTATTCCTATCATGCAACCAAACGGAGAATAGACCCTTATTCCCTTTATTCTCCATCCTTATTCCTGGTTATTCTCCTACCGAACGACCCTTAATCTCATTTCGAGAAAATTATCAATATTAAAGAATTAGATGATAAAAGTTGTGTTAAACATAGAACTTTAGAGATGGGAAGCATTGATTAGGGCTTGTGTGTGGGGGGGGGGGGGGGAAAGACTTGTGATATGCCATCTTTCAACTTTAGATTATGAAATAGAAACATGTTGCAAGGAAATAAAGATGTGAGAGGAGATGGAAGAGTGACATAGGGAAATGGGCTTTTTTTAAATGTTTATTCCTTTTGGTGATATCTTGAAGATCATGCGAATTTATGTGCATGGGGAAGTGGGTTTTCCTTTTTCCTCATCCATTTGAGTGAAAAACGGGGAAACGATGGGGGAATTTGCAATCATCTTTTTAAGGGTAATGATGCTAGCGGATCGGATAAAATTCACAATTCGATCCAATCCGATATTATTAGAATGGATTAGTTTGATTTTATCGTTTTAATAGATCGGATCGGATTGGAATTTTTCAAATACGTTCAAGTATAGATTGGATCAGATCGTTATTGAAATCTGATCCCATCAAATATGTTAATCTGTTAATACACACACATACATACACTAACAATCTAACATACATACATATATAATATATATGTGCACCCATTTTGAATTTCCTGTATAACCATAATCATTGCCATCCATATCATATTTTGTGATATCAATCTTGGATAAAAGTCCTACTACCACCATCCTCTCTTCTCTTTTGAAAGCCAAATGTTAAATATCTAAACTGATAAAGGAGTGAGTATAATTGGTAGAAAATTGTAAACCATGTTCAGTTATTCCCCTCATAGTTCTCTCTCTCTCTCTCATTTCACTCTTGACTCTCAATATTCCTCCTAGTCCATTTTGATGTTACCCCCACCTACACATGTTATTCTCCTCCAGTACAACTTTTCGACCCCTCCCTCGAGATGTCGCCATCCATCCCATGCAACGTTCATTCCCCTCTCATGCGACACCATTTGTCCTCAGAATACTGCCACTCTTATGATCTTCATTAAAAGAAAATAGATTTAGGATAGTTTTCTAGTATCGCTGTTAGTTATTCTTGACCCCTTTGCTTCTTATATTTTACTTGCTCTACCTTGCAACCTTATTGTAGGGATGAAACTGTATCAGTTACATGAATAAATGTATTAAATCCATTTAAGAACAGATATGTATTACTTAATTCCTTTAATTTTTGAATTAAATTAGATTTTTGTTCCTATTTTCATAAAATTTATATATTTTTACTATAGGTATGATCTTACAAATAAATTCCATTTTAACCATTTCAGTGAGAGGCATGTTGCTCATCTAGTGGGCTATACTTAAGTTAGTTTTATCTTGGATTTTCAATTGAGTATGAATGTTATTTGATTATCATTTGTTAATGGTATATTATAGAGATTTGAAGGGGTTTCTTGGAAATGACTGAGCTTTGGCATAGAATCTAAATTAATTATGGATTTCGTCAATACACGACTATAGAGATCACATTTTTATTTACCCAATTTATCTTTGTATCATTATTTGATAATTTATATTATTTTATGTGATATTTCTTTACATCTATTCATCTCATCGACTTTTCAGATATTATTTAAATGCAGAGAGCTAGTGTTCTATAAAATACATACACGACAGATTATGCTATTTGAGCGGAAAAATGTAAGTATAACATTCGATCCAATATGTAATCCGATGGATTTGTTCAGTTTGGATTTAAGTATTTGATTGATTGGATTAGATTTAAAAAATAAAAATCCGTTAACATTGGATTGGACACGGATTATGCTAGAATATGATCCATTCCGATCCACGTGAACCCCTTGTAAATGAGGTGTGATTTCGTTAATAATCTAGGTAAAATGTATAATGAAAAATCACAAGTAGGGATTACCCTAAATCAAAAACCCCGACAACAGGTGGGAGTGCGATTAAGAATATATCAAAAACAAGAGATTGCTCTAAATTAGTTCAAGAGAATCGATATATTCCTCTAAGATGCTCCTAATCAACACTCAACTAGGCATACTTGACGTTTTAGTCCAGCGCAAGTTTCACTCTCTCTAGATTTGCCAGATAGTAACAACGAAGGCAGTTCTAAGTCTTCCTCCCTTATGTGCATCCAATGCGTGAATCCTTTTTATTTAAGTAAGGAAGTCAAGATGCACTCCCCGTACCTAGATAGGGGAAGTGAAATCAATGAACATACTCCTTCTCATACATCAATACAGTACAGACATTCCCAAAACAGATGATCCCTAGACTCAAGAAGTGGTCAAAGAGGAATGGCATGATAGAGAGAATAAGCAACAACCTTATGGGGAGAATCAAATGTCTCTTATTTGAAGTTAAGTTAGCTTAGTTTTTTGGTGAGAAGCTCATTATAATAGCATTCATGTGATCTTATCCATATGTATCTTTGGATAATAAAGTATTTAACATGGTTTGATATTTCATGGATGTACCATACAAACATTTGTGTACTTGTTTCTGGGGCCTTTAAGTATAGTCGAAGAAATAAAAGATCCAAGTTTGATGCAAAACTGGACAACCCCTTTTTTTGTGATATGTCCAAGATGAATTTAGTTACAGGTTGTATGACTCAGTTGAAAAGAATGTTGTGAAAAAATAGAGATGTGATGTTCTTTGAAGATCAAACTATAAAAATACATGTACATGCGATGTCACTCTTTAGTAGGATCCTTTTTATGAACGAGATCTCCTTATTTAATAGCGGTATCACTCCCAAAAGATGATCTTTGCATAATGTATCTGTAACCAACAGATTTTTATTTCACAGAATTTCAAGATTTCTAGAAATTAAAATTTATATTCTTGAGAGTTTCTGTTTTCAAGAATTTCAGATTTAGATTTAGAATTTCGAATTTAAATTTTCAACTTTTCTTACATAGTGTGAATTGTGAGCCGTAGTCTTGTAAAAGGCTCTGAGTTGAAAAATCTAAAATCTAAATCTAAATTTGAAATTCTGAGGACATACAAAAAGTGCCAAAGGATTAATTGATGTAGAGATGGTTCCTTTATAGAGCATTGCAGATATAGCTCGAGATGATGCCACTAAGCAATGATTCGATGTAGAAGAAGAAGAGCATGTGTTAGAAATTTGTCTAGAATAACGGGGATAATAATGATGATAGTCAGGATAGTGAGAGCTTTTCAAATGCAATCCTACTTTAGATAATAAGAGAACCATGAGAGAGAGAGAGAGAGAGAGTCATCCCTCCACCATATTTCCTGTGCATGAATATGTGAATTGTTGACATATAGGGCCTGTTTGGTTGCAGGGTTGGGCAGGGTTGGCCCAACCCTGATTACTATTCACAAGGGTACTTCCTCCTCACAGATTACTATTCACCCATCCCAACCCAGCCCAACCCAACCCAGTCCAACCCAGCAACCAAACAGGCCCATAAAGGTGAGCTTGAATGCTATGATGATGTTTTGAAAGACGTGCATAAATAAAAAAAATGAATAAAGGCTGTGTAGGATGAGACGAAGTCCCTTCAAGATAACGTTTAAAACAAATGCTCTTTTTCAGTGAAACACGATGAAAACTCTTCAAATCCTAAATAAATATGAAGTTAAACTTTTGTAAAGGGTTCCAATCAGAGGAAGGGAGTTGATTTTGAGTAGAAATTATCTCATATGGTCAATATGTCTTTTATTAGAGTCGTTCTCAAACTGGGTATCGATCTTGAAGATTGAGCAAATGGATGTAAAGACAAGTTACTTCCATGGAGATCTTGAGGAGGGAATTTACATGAATCAACTTGAACGCTTCACGTTTAAAGGTACAAGAAGTTTGAGTCTTTTAGAGGAGAGTATGGCTATGCAAGCAAAATTACTTCTTTTCATTATGCTTTTATTAGAAATACTCAATTGATGGTTCCATCATTTTGTTGATTAATGTCGATGAGATGCTTATCGTTGGTAGCATTGGTTCGTAGATTTCAAACTTGAAGAATAAGCCGAGCAAGTTCTATGAAGGGCTTGGGACATGATGATCATATCATATGCTATAATAAGATAATTACATTGAGAAGTACATCATAGGTTTTGCATGGACAAGACAAAGCTTGTTGGCACCCTTCTTCGAGAACACTTCAAGTTCATCTCTAAATAGAGTCCAAAAACTAATGAAGAAAGAAAGAAATGGAGGTAACTTACTATGCGTCAACTACATTTAACTAGCATATGTCATGATATGCACAATATTTGTCATGCTACTGTAGGTTTATCTCAAATTTGGGAAAAGACCATCGTGAAGCAGTTAAATGTCTTGAAATATCTTTGGGATACTAGCAACATCTCTCTTTTTTTTAGCAAAAAAGTAATTGTTTTATATTATACAGATTAAAACATGGTAGGGGATGTTGATAGGAGAAGATCGATACCAGGGTTTTTTTATCATTTTTGTAGGAATGATGTTTCTTGGTAATCTCGACTTCATAAGTGTTCGACTTTGTCTACTAATAATCAGGAAGTAGAATTGCATATTTCATCTTTTCATCGAAGGGATTGGGGAAATTGGAGAGAATGAGTCCCATGAAGTTGCGTATTTTGGATAAAGTTTTAAATTACACTTTACCCCATCTTCCTTTTACATCATATACTTATAACTCTATGAATACTAGTAAATTTTATACTTGTATCAAGTTATCAAGACAAATTAACGAGTTGAGCATTACTTACCTTGAATTCGATTCAATAAGGATAAGGAATCTATCATCTACCTCAAACCTGAACTCATTAACCACTTGAGCCTAAATCATGAGACTATCACTACAGAAAAATCAAGCTACAGTGACGGTTTTTTCAAAATCCATCACTAAATCAACCATTTAGATATATAACGACCGTATTATTCGTTGTGAAATGATTTTTCATACTCGAATTTAGCGACGAATATCATATATGTCGTTATATCATTAGTAACGGTCCACATAGAGACGCTTATCCGTTGATATTTTTCAAAAAATCAACTAATCATCGTGAAATTCTGAACTAAAAAAATAGTGACAATTAGTTGATATTTTGAAAAATATCAACGGATAAGCGTTGCTATATGGACCGTTGCTAATGACGTAACGACAGATATGATATTCGTCACTAATTTTGAATACGAAAACTTATTTCACAATGAATAATACGGTCGTTATATATTTAACAACAGCTGGTTTAGTGACGGATTTTGGAAAAACCGTCACTATATCTCAATTTTGTTGTAGTGTATACTGAGTATGAGTCGAGGAAATGGAGCCCATGCTTTCTTTTAACCCAGAGTGAAATGGTGAGGCTACAATACGACTATATAAATCTACCACTTTGTCAAAAGAACATATAGAATTCTTAAGTTATTTAGATGATGATTTCATCAAACGACAAATAATTGCAAAACTCCCTTATCAATTTTGTTCGATTTTTCTCTTTTATGTTCTCTTCACCAAAATTAGTATTGATGAACTCCACAAACTTACAATATAAGCTGTAACGTCCCGGGCTTAGGTCCTCGGTCCGTTAACGTAGCGTTACTGGCCCTAACAACCTCTTGGGATCAGGCTCATACGGACCCGATTAACCACCCCCAAAATGCTTAAGCCGGGTTGTTCGGTAGTAAGCTCCTCACTATTTATCTCACCCGGAAATTTTTGTGTTCCACGGTGTGGGACATTTGTTTTGGGGTTTTAGATAAGCAACCACTCATGAACTCTTTAGTGGATAATTTGTTGATTCCAAGCATGTTACTAATTTGAATCAACTTCAACGGTTTTGTTGGTAAAATAATTTGCATTTTCACCATTTCCTCGTGACAACATATTTCTAGTTTTTACAAATAAACAAAGTTGGATGTCTTTGTTACAAAATCGAGTTACTATTTGTGAATTTTCTTTGTCCCAAATGGGCCATTTATTGCAATAATGACCCTTGAAACATTCATCCTTAATTAGAGAGATAATTATAAAGGTAATAATTAATCCACAATCACACAACCATCATTGGATTCCTCTTTGTGGCGTCCACCTCATTCCCCATTGGAAAATCGCACACCACACAATGGTAATTATTAGAAGACATCATTTAAATATTGGATGTCCTTCTTCCCAAAGTTTAGAGGTTAGTTATTATTTTTAATGTACTTTAAACATTGGAGGAGGATTGGCTACGGTGTCCTAAAGAAACGTGCCCCAACAATTCTGCCGGTCAATACAAGTACACTTGATTTATTAAAGATTTTAGGACCTTTGTGCTACTACAAAATTGCATTTTCCCTTTTGCTATAATCCTTCTCTTAATAGAGTACCATATAATCCAAATTAGGTAGTTTGACACTTATTTAATAATAATAATAATCTAGGACTGGGGCAACTACAACTTAGGGTTGGTGGTCCAATGAAAGTATTCGAAAAATAACGGAAGTGAAAATCATAACAAGATTGAATCAGATCGTTGGTCCGTTATCAAGGAAAATTGACCTTGATGGTGTGTTGGACTCGAGTTCAATCGAATCCATTAACAATCACACAAAATGCTTGATTCTAAGTTGTTAAACCCCCACTTTGGTGTAGATTGAAGATCTTCCCATTTAAGGAGGCTTAGGAAATATGCCCCAGTCACGGAGATTTGTCTGCATGTGATACAGATACGAACCCTCATGGGATTATTAGAATCATCCTATGTGCTTCAGTTCTTCCACCATATTGAGTGAGATCACTTATATCGTTAAGGATATAACATAGTTACAAGTGAAATTTTTAAATCATATCTTGTGCTTTTTTCGTGCTTGCTTATCCATGTGTTAGATTATGTGCTCCACTTTCGCTATGTGCAATACATACATTCTGATGCATGTGATGAACACTCCATTTTTGGCAGTATCAACATCGAGAGATCGCAAGAAGATGAAAAGCTTCTCCTATTATCCCCTCATTGCACACTTAGTCATGCCAATGAAATATTTTTAGACAAAATTTCTTGACAATCAACTCGTCGATTTCTTTCATTGTCATTGAAAACATCTTGAGCCAGAATGCAAAAGAAATCCAACAAAAAGATCACATTTCAAATCTCACCTCCTATGTAAAAAACTATTCTCAAGGCTATAAAAAATAGAGTAAAAAACACAAAAAAATCCCTTAACTACACACTCGATTTTCATCGATGCATTTGAACTTTAATCAGTAACAATGCGGCATCCGATTTTTAAAATTTATTTTATTATGGTTTGAGAGTAATAGTATTGTGTCGATCATTCTATCTTTCTAATTATAAGCTCGGGAACACATCATGTAGAAAATGAATTCTTATTCCAATGATTATTCTCCAAACGAACGTGGCATAGAGTCTAGGATACTAAAATTGGATTGTGTATTCTAATTTCTAATCCAAAATAAAACATGTCTAAACGTACAAAAAAAGTTCTAAAATAGAAGAAAATTGCAAAAAGCACCCCAAGGGGATTGTCCATGCAAATCCACCAAAAGCAAAAGATCCAGAGACAGAAGAGGTGGGAGAGGAGGAGACAGCGAAACCCAAAACCCCTCCAACCCAACACAGATATAATACAAACCCCACTCCACTCCACTCCACTCCACTCCACTCCACACTTCCTCTCTCTCTCTCTCTCTCTCTCTCTCTCTCTTTCTCTCTCTCTCTCTCTCTCTCTCTCTCTCTCTCTCTCTCTCTCTCTCTCTGCAACTGCTGTTGCTTCTCCTCTAACGAAGAGAACCCAACACCACATCAAACGGCAACACAGAGCCAGAGAGACCACCTCTCTCGTTTCCCACAACCACCACCACCCCCACTCTGCCACCATGAGATGATCACGACCCATCACCGAGGAGAAGACAATGTCTCTCCACCTCCTCGACCCCCTCTGCTGCCTCGAAGACCACCTCCACTTCCTCGAGGAAGAAGCCGAGGAAGACGAAGAAGGAGAATGCTGCCAACCAGAGCTACAGCTATCCTCCTCCCAGCTCCCCACGGAGGAGCTCTGCTTCCTGCTCACCAAGCAAGCAGAAACCCACCTCCACATCTCCAACGGCTACCCAAAGGCCGAAGCTTTCCTCTCCTGGGCGAGGAAGGAGGCCACGCATTGGATCCTCAAGGCCTCCTCCCACCTCGGCTTCACCCCTCACACCTCCGCTCTCGCCGTGGACTACCTCGACCGCTTCCTCTCCAACCAGACGGCGCGGGAGAGGCAGCCATGGATGGCCCAGCTCACCGCTGTCGCCTGCCTCTCCATTGCCGCCAAGGTGGAGGAGACCTACGTGCCTCTGCTCCTCGACCTCCAGGTGCTTCAATGATCGACTCTTTCCTCTCTCTCTCTCTCCTTGAGTTTTTCCGACGATTCTCATGGTTGGTCATGGTGGTTCTCCAGGTGGAAGAGAGCAGATTCGTGTTTGACGCCAAGACGGTGCAGAGAATGGAGCTTCTAGTGCTTTCCACGCTGGGTTGGAGGATGAACTCGATCACACCCATGTCGTTCGTCGACCACATCGCGAGGAGGATGGGCTCAGGATGCGACAAGAAGCTCCAGGCGAGGTGCCAATCCGTTCTACTCTCCGTTATCTCCGGTAAAGATCTCATCTTTTATCCATAAAGCAACTCAAATATACGATCTTCTTGTTTCTAATCAAGTTACGATCATCAGATTCAAAGTGGGTCGAGTTCCCACCATCGATTTTAGCAGCATCGACGATCCTTTTCTGTCTGGAAGACCTGGGTCTTGTCTGCGACGAGAATCAGCTCCTATCTCTAATGAACACAACCATGGTAAGAAGCATTTGATTAATCCAATCGGAATCTACTGATCTCTTCTTGAATGATTGATCATCATGGTTCTTTGTTCCCGCAGGAGGAAATGCGCGATTGTTCTCGGTTCATCGCGGGATCTGTCGGCGTCAGCGGCGCGTACGTTGTGGGGCGCAAGCGGAAGCTGTCGCCGCCGAGCCCGACGGGGGTCGTGAGCTCGACGTTCAGCTGCGAGAGCTCCGACGAGTCGTGGGAGGCGGTCCTGGCTGTGGGCTCTGCGTGGGATTTTCCGGTCATCAAGAGGCCTCTGAATCGCAGGAGTTGACCTTTTTGGGTTTTGATCTCTGTGGAATCTCTGGAACAGCAATCAATCGGCAATTGGATTTGAAGGCGCAGAGTTGGAATCTCGGTTACATATTTGTTCTTTTTCTACTGTTCCATCTGAAGGCAAATAGTATTATTATTATCTACTCTGGATATTTTTTTCACATCTCCTCTTGCTCTCAATCTATTATCCAAAATCCATGTGGGAAAATCCATGTGGTTTTTGGATTCTAGTCTTTTAAGTTTGATCTTGTTATGTTGATCTCATAATAATCTGCTATTAAAGGAGAAGATCTGGTCTGCTGGTTTCTCTGCATCTTGAGATCTTTATAACAGCAATGGTGTAATATATGTGATTTATGTAAATATTGTATTATCCCACAGGTTTTCTTCTTCTTTGGAATCGTGTAAATAGTTTTGATTCTTTTGGTGATGGCAGAGAGTGCTCGAGTGAGTCTATGGGCAGCATGATTTGATGATACATTGAAAACTTTGATTCATTGATTACTCATAACAATCATTGTTATCTCTCTTTTTTTAATGTTAAGAATCATAGATCATTTTAATATGAGAAAGTATGGATGTTTTTAAGGATCGAATTTTTTTATTGTTATTCAGTGATAAATGTAAATTAAATTAAAATTGAATTTCTTATTCGATATCTGCTGGTGTTCTGAATGGATGGTGCTAAGTTATAATGGAACTATTGGTATAGGCAGGAGTTAGATTATTTAAAATTTTAAGTATTAATCGAACCTCACTTGTCGTTTGAGGAGCCATGCCCATTTACCCATGAGGTGCTGATTTGTTTAGGCATGCATGCAATAATGATGCATTAAAACGTGCATCAATTAAAGTTATAGAACACATAACAATAATGATGGAAATTATATTAAATATCATGCAATCATAACCATTATTACCATGAAGTTATAGAACACATGTACTATAAATGATGGGATATGTTAAATATTATGCAATCCAAATCGGTAACTGAGGTGTTGATTTGGGCATGCCTCCGAAATTGTCATCCGAGGAGCAGATTTCAATGTGATTCTCCAAATTAGCACCTTGAGGTACCGATTGGTATTTAAAATTTTAAATATTTCAATTCCCTACTAATATAATTAATTATGAATAATTAATGATTATTTAAAAAATCCATCTTTCTACCATAACATTGAAATGGTATATATAAAAAGATTTTGAAAAGAAAACAAATGTATTAAAGTGTGATATTACACCAAAGATTTAAAAACTAGTGCATAAATGTTGCTTGCTTGAATAATCGGAATATTTGATGGAAATGACAAGATGTCCTATCTTACTAAAGAATGACAAAAGTAAGATGAAAATTGTCTGATATTTTTTTTCATAAAAATAAAAAAATGCCAAGAAGGAAAAGATAAAGCATGCGTTGGATTTTCTAAAAAGAACAACTGGAAAGTTTTTCACAATCAAATAACAATATGTTCTTTTTGTTAAATGTAGTTTCAGTGAGGATACTGTTTATGAATTAATGTTTTTGTTAAATTTATATCTTTTATTTTTGTAAAAGAAAAGGGCATAATTATCATAATCCTTTGGTATTTAATTTCATGTTTAATTCAATCATATTAATTTTATTTATGTAGGCCACAAATAAATTCACACGACACTTTAACATTAATTTTTATTACTATTTTGGGTTACATAAAGCCCCTTCTTGGACGACATGCAAGTCAATTACCGCAGTTTCTATATCTAATTGCCTATAGTTATTGTTTAATATTGGACAAACAATTCCATAACTCTATAACTACTACAACAAAATGGTTCTAAAGTGACAATTCTTTCTAAAAATCTGTCATATTTCTTAAATATATAATGATGATATTATTCATTGCAAAATTATTTTTATACGTAGTAATGAATGTCATTTTTGTTGCTATATCATTAGTGATGACCAATATATGAATGTTTATCGGTTGCTATTTTTCCTCAAAATTTAACTAATCACTAAATTATAAATAAAAAATTAGAGTAGATTTGCAAAAATTCTGAAAAGTTGCCACAGATACTTGTTATATGTACGCTCACTAATGATGTAGCAACAAATATGACATTCAAAGCTAGTTTCAAGATTAAAAAAATCACAATGAATAATATTATCGTGATATATTTAACAACATATGCTATAATGATAAACTTTTTAAAAAAGTATTACATTAGACCAATTTTGTTGTAGTGAATCATTCAAATAACCCTGGAGGAATACGAAGACATTCTTTGGATGCATGGAACCTTCATCTTATCTAGGTATGCCTTTGTCTGCAATATCTATCTCTTCCTTATGTCTCGAATAACTGACAGAAAAGGATGAATGTAACAGAACTCACATACTAGCCCTCCAGGTAATTGTTATTCACGAGGCTTAGACATATTGCAAAAGTCAATATTTGGTATTCATTCAGATGGTCACTAAACAGAAATGTTCGATTAGGTACTTTTAATTATTTTAAACATGAAAATTATGTTTGCTATATCCAATTATATATATTTACATGTATGGTCTTCAATTAACAAGATAGAAGTGCATATTTGAATTACAACCAAACAATACACATCTAACTTACCTTGCATCGAGCGACTAGTTGGAAAAAGTTATTCTATTTGGTCACTAGGTGGATAATATAGTCTGACCGACTAATCGGTCTAGTTGGACGACATTTGCAACACTGGACTCAGATGTAGGTGTCAAGATCGGTTTAGCTATATATGTTCTAATGGGTAAGCGATTCGATATCTCTTGAAGGTGAATAAAACACACACACACATTGGGGTAGGTGTAGGTCCCACCCATTTAATTTTATGCAAAGGAGATGGGTGCATGCATTGAAGGAAGAGAAGCTTCAAATAGACAAAAGGGGCGGGAGAAGAAGAAGGATATCGAAAGTTTTGTTTGGTTGCGAATGAGATGCCCATCACTTCATGTTGTTAAATTAAAAGGGCTTTAATTAGTCATAGGGTCTTCGGGAGATGGGCATTTTTTGGACCCTTTAAGTTGGTTTGACCTTTGGGGACAAGCACATGAGCACAAGGAAATGGGTGACCTTCTTCCCCTTTACTTGTCATTAATCAATCCCTTTATATATATAGGAATTCCACAAAAAGAGGACATGGCACTATTGGACATTCGCTAGTTCTTTCTTTACCCCTTTCCTTCCCCTCCCCCATCCCTATACCAAACCTTTGTTCTTTCTCCTTAAACATGACATTAACATAAAAACAACACTGTATTATTATTATTTTTATTGTTGTTTTTTTCCTTTTAAAGTGTATTGAGTGACCCTTTATTCCCATCCAAAAATTAGGTATATGCTTTTCCTTTACCCACACTTTGTGAATAGTCCCCTAAGTGATAAATTAAGCATCTTCTCCATGTTGTCCTCTCTTTGGCTTTCACATTAAATCCACACTTGAATGAATCTGTCAACCAATTGGATTGGAGTAAATGAATGTGATTAAATGCATTGCATAAATTCTTTCCTATAAACGCAGTGTTTGGTTTGTATTTTCTTTCATTGTTGAAGTAATGGTTCAGTTTAAAAAATTAGCACACATACACACACATATACATATATAATCACACATACATATATGTTGAGAATAGATCTGAGCATCAATACTCATTCAAGGAAACCACCAAATAAAGAAAATACGTACGATCACACAATACAATGATATATAATAGTTTGGTAATATGCCAACGTTGATCGCTCGCACTTAGCTTTCTTCTTTTCTTTCATGAATTATATCACATTGTAGAAACGACTGCATGTACTTATAGACATATTATGGTACATTAAAAATGATACGATTAACTACCGCCCAATTCATGCGATTTATATAATTTTTGTTAAGTGATGATTGGTTAGAACCTTAACCACAAATAGTTTCAGGGGATAAAAAAAGTCATATTTAGAACCTTAACCTAGGTGTTTCACAACACACCTAAGTGTTGCCATTTGACACAACACCCATCTTGGACTTCATAATAATATATATTCATGAACATACACAAAAAAGAAACCCCTAATAGAAGAATCCCAAGAGAAGAAGAGCAAGAAAAGCTGAAAGGATATGGCTCCTATCCCAATTAAAATCAAGGATGGTTTCCCTATTCAAGAAACATATGATGAATATAGAATAAAAAAGGGTCCTAGTCACCATGCCATGAATCAAAATACATATGTGATTCAGCTTTTTTCTCCTTGGACTGCAAAAGCTTAGGGCATACGGATCATGTGTATGTTGGAGGTGGCAGAAGCATGCTCTTGCTATTGCACTTGTGCATGGAAAGTGATTGACCATTTTGAGATGATCAAGCTCTGACCATTTCATCTTTGCTGCACATCCCCAATTAGTGTCCCCTCTAATTGTCATAATTGATAGTGGAGGCAATGTCAATCAATGCTCAACATATGTGCATGAAAGGGAGATGTAATAGATGTGGGTCCCAAAGGGATGGATGGGAAGGGCACCCCTCACTTTAAAGGTAAGAGGTCTTTATTTTTTATATGGTCCTTTTGCTACCTTTATCAATAACAAAGATTGAGACAAAAATCATATAATGTGGTCCATCCTTCATGAGAGGAGGAAGAGGAGATTGACTAGTGATTTGGACAAGTCATATGCTCAAAAGGTGGGGGCCAAAATCTTGAGGCCAATTGGAAGTGAGGGGACATTGTGGTGCTTAGGTCATTTTGCATTTAATTGCCACCTTTTGTTACATGATTTGAATTGGCTTTGCATTTTTTATCCTACTAAAGCAAATGACCATTTTCTACTTACTAAATAAGATTTTTTAGTACTCCACATGTTTATAGGGTATTTCTATAGCAAAAATGTAGATGTCAAGGCTGATGACCACTAACATGACACCGATAGAAGATAAAATGAGAGAAAACACGTTCAAGGACGTGCTTGTAAAAATACCGCTTGATGCTTTGATTCGACCATTTTAGACGAGAGTTTGAAGGAAGAGATCTAGAACGATCAAAGAAATGTTGAAACAAACTATTACGAAAGATCAACCTTACTCAGTTATTCATGTTAGATTTATTTGGAGGCAATAACACCACACATTCAACTTCACTCTAACAAATAATTCAAAGGTCTTTATTTGAAGAGATTGTTACACAACTACAAATCAACTCCTATAATATGTTAAGCACATATGCCCTTGTCCAAAGGTTGTGGTGTAAGATTTATAAGAATGGCTGGGTTATAGTGTAATTTACTAAAGGCGCTTTGTAATTAGAAAGACCATAAATATTGTGGTGTAAGATGATAATATTTTGGGGCAATGGTGTAAGAATCCCTATTTTAGATTAGTTTTTTCTCTAAAAATAGTCAATAGGGTTGTCTCATATTTATGCATGACTTCTTAAGGCTTATTCAATTCAATTCCCTTCAAAAACTATACAACTCTGCCATCAATCATCAGTATTAGGAGAATTAGAACAATAAGCATGAAACGAGTTTCATGCCTGTAAAATAAAAGGAAAAAAAGGAAAAAGAAAAGGGCATCTCATACTTTAAATTTTTAGGGTCTCATTTGAACTTTGGCATTTATTCCCCTATTTATTCTCTTCCCTTTGAACTGTAGTAACATTATTGGGATCTTAGATACCGTATGTATCTTAGACTGGTCCCATCTGTTGTAAATTGTCCAAGAATTATTGGAATCTCATGTATTCTCTGCACATTGTAGGGATATACATATGCAAGATAAAAAAGATAAGCACTTGGACATATCCTCATCAAATGGTATGTGGATTCTGAAACCATAGTCCAATCAATCTGTATTTCCATCTCTGCCATCAGATCTATTATGTTTATCATCCTACCTCTTATGAAATGAGAGAGAGAGTCTACCATCAGGTCTATCACACTAAATCAAATTTGTGATGGAAAAATAAGAACAAGTTTGCAGGGGGTCAGTCTGTAATTGCTGAAATTTGCACCATAAAAAATCCATCTATTTCTTTTGGAAAAAGAAGAAGAAGAAGAAAACACAAGAACTCTTCCATTACAGCAGACTGCTGATTGGGAAAACCCAGAGTTAAAAATACAAAAGTTGAGATTTCCAACTGCATGGCTCACCTTACAAATGATGCATGATTTATTTCTGATTTTCTTTGGGTTTAAAATCCGAACATTTTAATCATATCCAGAGCTATTGATGCATTACATTTACTGAAAAAGGCTGACAGTAAAGAATACAAACAATTTCTTTTGAGGAGGGCACTTGAAATTAGCTGTAAAGACATATATTGCACAACAGTGGAGGAGGCTATATGTGTAGAGTAGAGGCCTGCAGAGCCTGCAAAGGGCAGCACTGTTCCAACTACTTCAAGCACAAAGGAACTCCACTCCACTCCCTCACTCTCCTCTCCATTACATACAGATAGATTGGATGCATAGAAGAGAGGATGACCATTTTGGAGATAGAGCACACAGCATGTGATGAGGAAGACTCCAAAGGCTGCCAGGATCTGCAATTGGGTTTGCAAGTTTGAACAAGGTCGCTAGATGATGTTTTGTTGGCACATGCATCCCATTTCCCCCCATGGAGTAGTAGCACTCTAAACTTTGAAGACAGTGCATGCATGGGGGTATCCTTTTCTACATGTGGTTCCCATTTCTCTTCCTTGTTTTTGTTTATAATTTTTCCTCTCTTTTGAAAACTCCATTATCATTGAGCACAATAAGGATGTATTTGGTTGGCGGGTTAAGGCGGATTAAACTGGTAGATGGTAACCTGTTTTTGGATTTTGATGTTTGGATAGAGGGTTAAACTGAGGATTGGTTAGAAGTGAGTTTGAGGTGATATGATTTTATTGAAGTTTGAAAAAGTGAGTAGTTATTGTGATGTGTCTGTATTGAATTTTGAAAAAGTGAGTAGAAGTAGAGTAGTTCATAATTTTTATATGATATGATGGTATAATATATTATTTTTTGATAGGATTGATGATGTAAAATTGATTTATTTAAATTTTTTTAAAAAGAATAAAGTGGGGCCCACATGAGAGAGGTGGATTAAGGGGGGTAAACTCCCCGGTAGCCGAATGGTTCCTAAGGGTGCGTTTGGTTGGCGGGTTAAGGCGGGTTAAACTGGTAGAGGGTAACCTGTTTTTGTGTTTTGGTCTTTGGATAAAGGGTTAAACTGGGGGTGGGTTAGAAGTGGTTTTGGGTGATATGATTGTATTGGAGTTTGAAAAAGTGAGTAGTTATTGTGATGTGATTGTATTGAAGTTTGAAAAAGGGAGTAGAAGTGGAGTAGTTTATAATTTTTATATGATATGATGGTATAATATATTATTTTTTGATAGGATTGATGATGTAAAATTGATTTATTTAATTTTTTAGAAAAAGAATAAAGTGGGGCCCACGGGGAGAGAGGGGGATGTGGGTTAAGGGGGGTAAACTCCCCTAACCCGCATGTAACCCGCCAACCAAACGCTACCTAAGAGATATTGCATGCTATATAGTACCTCCTCCAAGAGGAGGAAATAACATGTTGCTGGCGAAGGCAATAATAAAAAGACTCTCTTCCATGTTGGATAAACACATTGACTAACAATGGGCATCCATATGGAGAATGAAGTTGAAGAAGGTAGATTCGGTTATGGTCTAGAGGTTGGATCGTCTGTTGTGTTGCTGTACCTGTTGTACCCAATATAACCACTCGATCATGTTCGAGTTTGATGTGGTGGGTACAACACCATAACAGAGAATCCTGTCCCTTATGGTCTACGGATGAAAGAAAATGATAATAAAAAAATATAATATAATTATCGTCTATCCAATAACAGGCGTCTGTTCGGCATATTTTTTTAATAGTACACTTTTCAGAAATCTATTCGACATAAGCATCTCATATTACTTGCAAAGAAAATGACATGCCATATAATTTTCTATAATGTTCGATGACTTCCATCACTATTTTTGTAAATCGTGTCACTTCTTTGCATAAGAAGCTATTACAAAAGTATCTTGTGGATTTCAAGAAGGTTCTTTCGAACTCTTCGTAGGATTTTGTTGATGGGATTAGTTGCACACGACATGCTTTTGGAAGGAATGCATGTGTGCAGCAGATGGTATTTATTTGTGAAAAAAATGGGTTAAATGGGGTTGCCCTCTCGGGGAAGCTAACTTGACTCCCTCTCCTATTTTGCTTGTTTTTTTTATTTTTTTTAAATTTCTTTCGTGGAATTTCATCACTATATCCCTAAATTATATCATTCAAATTTCGTATGAAACAGAGACTCGTACGACCTCCATCCAGACAGTCATTTTTTAACGGTAACGTGATTGCTAAAAACAACCCCATCTGGATAGAGGCTGTAGGAATCTCTGTTTCGCACGAAATTTGAATGACATAATATACATATATATATTGATGAAAATCCACAGAAACAATTTAAAAAAAATAAAAAAAATCGGACGAAATGAGGTGGGGGAGCTACATTAGCTCCCCTCTTGGGGGCAGCCCCATTTATCCCAAAAAAAATACCATATTATGAGGGCACAAGCATCGCAAGAAATTGCTCTTCATTGGGGTTTATTCTTGCGAATCTTCTCACCAACAATCCTTCTACCAAAAATATATTATCTGAAAAATATGGTGTTATTTTTTTTATAAATTTATACAGTGCTTTTATTTTGTATAAAAATATTTTCATGTATATGTACATATTGTAATTGTGTTAATTTTTGGCATTGCATTTTTATCTGGAAAAGATGGTGTTATTTCTCGATCACACCATGCTATAACTTTTTATTAGAGTACTACTTCAAATTTGCATGCTAATTTTCCCTTGTACATGCTATTTTATCATGTGAGTGTAATAAGTGTGCTATTTTTTGGGTGCTAGAGTGCCACTTCATCTTCACATATTTTTGTTTGTATCACCTACTATTTTATCGAGTAAGAATAAAACATGGATTAGTTTTTAGGTGTTGGAGTGCCTTTACAACAATTCATACTATTTTTCTTTAATGATGTTATTTCTTTAATGTTAGAGGATTATTTCTACTTTGCTCGCTATTTTCCGTCTCATCTATTTTTTCTTACCACCTTGTATTTGCATGCTATTTTTTTCAACATATTTTTTTGCTTCATGAAATATAGGATGCTATTTTTGGATGTTTGATTCCTTTTCCTCTTTGCATACTATTTTTCACTTGTATATAGTTTTTGCTTTGCGAATTTAATCGTTGCATTTGTTTTCTTTCCACGTGTTATTTTACAGTTTACAAATATCAATGGTGTTATCTTTTGCTTCACGGCCTTTTATTAGAGCTTTGAAAAATAGCAACGGATACATATTATTGTTAAATGATCCATTGCCGATGACAACAACAGTTGCGACATTCTTTACTAATTTAATTATACACGGTCAGTTCACAATGAATAATGTTGTCATTATATATTTTACAATGGATGTTACAGTGACAAATTTCAAGAGAAGCATCACTATAGGTTTATCCATTACAACAAAATAAATCCATAATAATACTTTTTAGAAATCCTTCCCTAGATGGTCTATTGTTAAACACATAATGACGATATTGTTCCTTGTGAATTTATTTTTTACATTTGAAATTTGTGATGAATGCTATTGATACTATTATAACATTAGCGATGATAATTCATATAGCAACTCTTATTTATTATTATTTTTCAAAATTTTTACTAATCGTCGCTAAATTTTAAAGGCGAATTTAAGTTAAATTTTTGAAAAAGGCAACGAATAAACACCAATATATGAACCATTAGCAATAATATAGCAATGGATATTACATTCTTTCTAATTTCAAGTATGAAAATAACTTCACAATGAATAATATTGTCATCGTATATTTTAGAATGGATGATATAGTGATGGATTTCTTCAAAAACATCATTGAAGACTCATTTTCTTGTAGTATACCTTCTATTTCTCCTTGCTTACTCTATAAAATACAATGAAATTACTATTTTTTCGTGTTCATCCACAAATATGAATATCATTCTATGTGATGTTGAAAGACATAACCTGGTATATGTTCCATCATCATGCTATATCTTCTCGATCTAAGAAAAATCATAGTTCTTAAAAGGAGTTTTTTTTTTCAATTTTGAATTCGAAATTTTTTACGCATCATCTTTTTCTTACAATGCCGGGAGGTGATTTGCAAGGTAGAATAGCGATTTTCTCTATGTAGGTGACACATTAGTGCGGAGGACCGATCCTTCGTTGTAGCACGGTAGGTGTTGTACTCGCGGATCCGCCCGATGAGGATCAGACGGCCCTCACTTATGAGGGCCGTCCGATCCCCATCGGACGGCTCTGCAAGTACAACACCTGTTGCACTATACTCTGCATTAGTGCGACGTTGGATATGACTATGTTCTGGGCTATGTTTTTTTTTTCTATAGGATTCGAACCCTGGTCCTTTAAAGTGGGAGCCACTGCTTCTACCTGGGCTATGTTTTTCAATCTGTATACTTTAAAAGTCTTATGTTTATTTATTTTATATTGAATATAAATAAAACAAGAAACAAGGGAATGGATTCTTTCCATAGCATCAATTCTTCTCGTCCCACGTTAGTTATAATAAAATCGAGTGATTGTCGTAATGCCATGTAAAAATGAAAGCAATAATTTTGAAGACAACAAAATCACTTTTAATTTATCTCATTTATCATCATAGAGTACTTGACTAAAGGATATAGAAAACGTGAATTATCTAAAAGTAAAGTTACAAAAAAAATTTCTTCTACAATTTAACCTGTAACGGCCTCAAAAAAGGATGTAAATGATTAGAGACAAATAAAGATACATGTCTTATCATATCGTTATTTATTTATAAATAAATTACATATAGACATAGATGTTGACGGATATCAAAATATTTTACTATATTTTCCAAAACAAAAATATATACGCAAACCAGAAATACATTATATATTAATTTAAGCTAGGCATGAGGGAAATATACTAAATATATTTATTTCATAATATCACTATATAAAATATGATGAAAGAAGCTATAAAGTTTTACTAAATACAACTATAAATAAATGAAAAATTGTATTTAGTTAAATTTCTATACTGAGATGGATAAAAATATTGTATTAGTATCTATAATATAATGGATATGGATATTAATGTCAAACTTTGCATAACACGATGGATGTATCCCGTAACAGCTCCATTTTTTAAAAATTAAATGGCTAGCTTTGGATATAGTGATTTATCAAGGCCCATTTAACTACCAAACGACTAGGATATACACTTTCTTGAATAAACTATCTGTTTTCTTCCAAATCGTGAATTGAACTGCAGTTGATGGCACCAGTTGACTTCTCACGCAGATCTGTTCCAAGTTCATGCATTTTTTGTACGAGTTCCTGCCCAAAGAAAAACAAAAAACTAACATAAACATGATATCGCATGCACTGTTGATTTCTCCCGGCAAACCAGAAATGATTATAGCCCAACTTGCAAGAGATCAGAGCAGAGCAAGAAGGAAATCACGGAGAATCAATGACCTCAACGGTGACAAAATCGGGCAGAAATCATGATGCCGAGTGTCATAATAAAGGAAGAGTTAATTGGGATGACCCACCAATTAGGATGACATGAGGATCTTTGCTCACGGGGTGGCAGTGCAGATTAGGGCAACTGGTCCTCCAAGACAAACCCATCAGATGGATTCAATGAAGCCGATCGAGCAACAGTGGATGCTGAATAATGGAGCAGGAGTATTGGTGGTAGTCTTGGCCGAGATATTAAATGTGTATAAAGTGCTGCGGTGGTGCATATAATGTTGGAGAGGGCGCAGATGAAATGAAGGGGGAGGTGGACCATCCCAACTAATCAACCCAACACAAGTCTAGTGTGACCTTGTCAGCTGCATGCAGAGAAAGGTGTGCATTGATTCTTGGCACCACCTTCTCGCATCTACTCCTGCAATCATACAATGCAAATATAAAAGAAACGGGCGAATTCGGAAGGAGATCCTTCCCCAGTATATTAAACTAATTTGCATTTCAGGTCTGTTGCACCATCTAACTTTACTGCCAATGGTTATGGTTGCTGTTTTTGAATTCCAAGCTCAGATGGGCTTTGTGAAGTTTGATTCCCAGTTGCTGAAATAGGAAATCTTCTCGATCTCTTCATCCTTCACAACTTGGAATGCGCCAATCTGGCTTTTTTTTATTGCTTGCCTCCAAAAACTTCTGAATGTTTCTGTCAATTAGGGTTTACCTGGTGAGCTATTACTGCCACTTCCTTGTGGTGTTAATTAAGCATTGCCCACGGACAGTCTGCATGAAATAAAAAATGAGCCATGTGTTCTTCCTGACCAAGTGGAAAAGGACCGATCTCTGGAGATGTTACAGATTTGTATTTCTTGAGATTTTTCAGGGATCTTGCAGAACCAAGGAGCCAATTGTTCAATGTTTCAGAAGGCAAGAACAAAGCAGATAATGAGTTTTATAGTGATGCATATGGTGACAAGTAATGGAGAAATCGAATGCCGATATTATCAATAACGTGGAGAGAGCATTAACTGTTCTTTTCGCAGTAAAAAAAATTTACAGTCAGGGATTAAAAAACGCTAGGCAAGGTATACCACAAAGACTTTGTTTTCAGCATGGAAGTTGATCCATTGCTTTGCTTTCAAATGCAGTGCCATTGTTTTTGAGAAACTACGCTTGCCATATCAGCAATGTCATCTTAAGTGCTTTGATTGTGTTATCGCAAATGTTCTTCAACTAATCCTGAAGCTAATGCAGAATGGTATTCGAAATAGTTGTTTAGTTAGCTGATATATAGTTCCCTTTCACCATTTTCTCGGTACCCCAAACTAAATTGATTAACTAAGACTTCATATAACTCGGTTTAACCTCGAAAGCTGACAATTTAAGACAACTATGATCAACTGTATGGCACGATGTAACATATATGATATATCAATTCTTATACTATAAGGATTTTAACAGGGATATATTAGAAATGTGACATTTTTGCAGTTCACTCATGATCCAACCAACAAGTCGCAAATCAGTAGATAAACGAACAATAATGGTATTCAGAATCTGTTACCTGTATCCTCCTTGAAAAGCTACGTCTAAACCCCTAAAATAGATATATGCTACAAATGTGTTCAATATCACGACTCCGTAGTGGCTAGGTTTTGAGTGGCAGGGATTTTTTTTTTCATAATTTGACATTGAACATACATGTGGAACTAAAATAATAGAAACTAAGATGAAATATTATAGTAGGAAAACTCTAATATTCTTTGGTTGATAACCATCATTGAACAATGATATCATCATCAATTGAAACATTACACAACACACAAACAATATCATCCAAAGAATCGAAATCTATATCCTTGGTTCATAAAATGTTGGCCTTTACTCTGGATTATCAAGCGTTGTTTTACAATTGTTGGGAGTCTTGGACCATGCTTGGGCAGGTGATAGATCGGATGGAGAGGGGCTCCTAATGCCTAGTCATGGAGGGTCCGCAGGGCCAGGCAAGTATTGTCCGACAATCGATGTGTTGGCCACTTTTGCAATACTCGAACGTCACCAATCAATCAAATCAGCTAGAAACCTACAATGTATGAATAATCAAATGCAAATGTATGAGTCAAAAATTATTTTTATTTTAACTCTACAAAGTGTGTATAGTGAATAAGTGTAGAGTATCGAACCCATAGAGCAAATATGTGGATAGGTTTATCTATTATCTAAAAATAAACAACAAATATTTTTTTGTACTTCTTCTTTTTTTTAAATGTTATGGGTTTTTATTTATATATAATTTTCTGTATTTTTAATTTTACATATTTTTTGTTTTAAATTTCAAATTTTGTTTTCTTTTTGTATTTTCTAATTTTTTATTTCCTTTCCTTTTTATGATATAAAAAGTGTGTATATATAATATTATTTATAATATAAATATTATATATGATATATATAATAAATATACAAAAATTTAGAAAATACAAATTAGACTAATCCTTTTTATTTTTAAGGTTTTTTAAACATTTATATGTATCTACAATTAATAATAATTATTATAATACTATATAAGTAATATTAAGTATATAATATATAATATTTTATATTTATTAAGATATCTATATATACTAAAAGTACAGAATAAATTGGTTTTTGTGTTTTTTTTATAATTTTCCCTATTTTTGCGAATTTTCTTATAATTTTTGGACATTTTTTTATTTATTTTTAATTGATTTAAAATGTTAAAATAGTAACTTATATTAATAATCCAGACTGTTTGGAATTGAAAATGTATAAATATCTCAAAAATTACGAAACTTTTAATATATACTATATAATACAAATAAATTTATACAACATAAATCTTTTTTTGGATTTTTTTATAAATATTGCCAATTTTTTAGGGTAGGAGGGGTTTTTCAATTTTTATGATTTTTCTTTCATGTTTTTGTGATTTTTGGTCTGGAGTTATATTATATGGTAATATAAAAAATATATTTTTTTAGTATTTTTAAAAGTCATTTTATATTTTTGTATTTTTATATCTAAACATGGATTACATAAGATCCTTTTTTATTTTTTTAATAAATGGAAAAATTCAAAAAATGCTAAATAATAATCATAGCATGAATAAGCATAAAATGAATCACCTCTACCATTTTCCATAATTTTCCGAGCATGGGAGCTATTTAAATAAAATAAAAATGCAACAAATTAATCTACAAATTAGTAGGGTATATATGTAATAAAAATAAAAGCTAAGGGTCCCTATGAAAATTAACCCAAAGTTTATCACTATTACACATTTTAAATACTCAAAAGAAATAATAAAACTCGAGTGGGTTTCCCTGTAATTTGCCAAACTTACATGAGGGACCTCGTGAGCTGAGTCGACGTGGACATAAAAGTAATTTACTATAGAGATTGGTGGCTACTTGTAATTTTTACAACACTTTTGATACTACATTTAATATTTATAGGACCTATTTTATAAATACGAAAAGGTAGAGGGGTACGACTATAAGTTACCCAAAATTGGCACGATCAGACGGGGAGGCACATTTCACTTAAGAAGATCATACGGTCCTGAAGGGCTTCACTTTGCGTTTAATCTGACGACCCTCGACAGATCTGGCAGATGCTCTCAATCCAACGGTGCATGGGTGTTCATGAAGAACACCCAAGTACACGTCGATGAAGCTCCTTTGCTCGACGAATCTAGCTGCCTCCGACCTACACGATGCTCCCCAAGGGCTCAATCATTTCTCGAGGGTTTTCCATGACTAGAGATGGGTGTCAAATATGTCCAGGTCCAAGTGATGGGGACCTGGAGCTCAAACGTATCGCGTGACTTAGAGACCTGTTGATGCTTTGATTCCTTGCTTCTGAAGGCCTTCAAGTCGCGTCACCTGCACAAAATCCTTGCCAAGCTCGAGGCAAGTGTTCTCGATTACTTCTGGTGTTGGATTGGCAGGGATTTAAGGTGGGTGGTGGAGCTCCAACGAATATGGTGGACAAATCTCCGATTCGCTTTGATTCTAGTGAAATCAGAGGGGAACAATGGGGAAATGACAAATCACTGTTTCATCACCTTTATTCTTTCATTTTGGCCTTAAATCCCTAGCTAAGTGCATGTATATATCATTAATTCATGCAAAATAACACTTAATAATTGATACATAAATACTGTAAAAAATACTATATTTAATACCAAAATAAAAGAATAAAGCAAAGAAAAGAAAATGAATGAAGTGTCAAAGAGACTGAGTAACCCTAGACCTCGATATACAATCATCAAGATGAATATGTCGATAGGAAATAAAGTAGCGGGAGATAAGACAAAGAAGTTATACAAACAACACTAAAAAACCCTAACTCTTTTTGCCCAATAAGTGAATTTTGGGATCTATTTCATTTTATTATTTTTACACTTTAAATAATAAAATCCTCAACATGAATATTAAACATAAAAATGTAAAAAACACAAAATTTATTTCATTCAAGAATAATGCAGAGTGTGCCCAGGACACAGAATAAAAAGCCACAAAGAAAACTTTACAATCATGTATTTTCTCCATATTGACTCAAAATTCACCAAACTCATCTTTATTACTCATAAAATTAAATTATCTATTAATGAAGGTGGTTTTATTTAATTTGAACTTAAGATGCAAAAGTTTACTTTTGGGCCCTCATTATGCAGCTTACCTATATAAATTATTCATTATATTTATTCTTTATATTTTCAGCATTCTTATATTTTTATATAATTGTAAATACTATTTACAATACATGTAAACCAAAAAAATAAAATAAAACCACCAAAAATCCATTAAACAAAATAGCGTACTTATTATATAGATGAATTATACTTATAAAGTACCTATATATTTTACCAAATTTTTTAAGTATATAAATAAACTCAGAAAAATACAGTAAAAATATCCAAATGTGTAAGTAAATAGATTATAAATATATAAAATACTTGTATATAATGATAAAACATAAAATACAAAATAATAATAAAATATGCAAAATACATGTATTTATACCTATATATACATGTAAATATTAGCACACAGATTAACTTGTAAAAATAAATAAAAATCATAATAAAATACTACATAAAATTACAAACATATTTCATGTTTTATCTCTAATTCAATAAAATCAACTTATAGTTTCAAACGAATTTATAAAACAATTCTTTGTTCTTTTTTCTAGTTGGTCCATGTGGACCAACTAAAACCTGACATTCGTTGACCCCTGGTCAACTGTACGTTGTCAAACTCACTGGCGACCCTTCTTCTTCCATTTTTCACGCCATCTCCATGCTCCCCTTCATCTCAAGACTCATGAGAGGCCCTTCTTCTTCCATTAGAAATGTGACATTTTTGCATTTCATTCAAGATCCAATTAATAAGTCGCAGAAGCAAACAAAAACTAGTTTTGAAAGTAGGAAATCCCCCCCCCCATCGATCTCACCAGCTAGCTCCCCCCCACCTGCCTACGCCAACGGTTGATACTCCAGCACCATCGTTCACCCAAGGTTACTCTTGCTCTCCTAAGATCCTCCCACCCTCTCCACATTCTCTCATGCGAAAAGGATCTGAGTTCACCCTCCGATCCTCTCCCGCCGACTCTATAATATCCCCATATTCCCCACCATTACCTTTTGACTACACCATGGGGTGCAAAGGCTATAGAAAGTGTATCCTGCAAAAAAAACCAGAGCCCAGCTATCACCTTCCGGCTCTGACCAGCTCCCACTCACCCCTCCCAACCACACTAGTGAACAAATACATGTCCAGGTCCCAACCTGAATCACCTTTGAGAAAAAATCACGCCTTAAAAGAAAAAGAAAGGAAAAATCCATCAAAGCATGTTGCAAAAAATGCCTGAAACCACCTGGGGAAATCTTCTAAGTTGACAACATCATCCCTCCAAACCATAAGCTCTACCATAAAACTCAGTTTGCATTATACCCCCCCCCCCCCACACACACACACCAGTCGGCTACTAAACTGAGCTTCCCAGCCCAAATCCAACTTGACCCCTCTACCCCTCTATCAAAAAATCCTTTCCATCTATCTCCCATAATCATCCTTCGGGATTGATGGAGATCGTTGTGATTCCAAAATATTATCCAGTTGGGTTAATCATGCTACACCGATCTTTGAAACCTCACGACAAGATTGCAGAGCCTCAAACTCACCGACAACCCATCACAGAAGATAAACCACCCCTAGATCCACGAGAATGAACCACATGCAACACTATCCACATGTGCTGGCGTCATCCCTAAAGACGTCAACCCCCCACCCCCCCACCGCGAACCATTCTCTTTCCTTACCAACTAGCTCCAACCATAGAAAGAAGAATGTACCTCACATACCCCTACAACCTTTTGGAATCCCTTCGGCAAGCCAAAGGTCACAACATCCCCCCTTACTACCTCGATACCACCTCCTCCATACAATCATCAACATAATCAAGGTGCCTCTATCAACATTACATAACTCATCCTCCTAAATGATCTTATCACCCAAACAAAATCGTCCTCGAAGAAGGAAAGGCCTCGAAAGCCCCTTGCCCACATCGAATCCCGACGCGCCAAAATTTCATGTGTCAAAAAAATAATCACCTACCTGGTAGAACACAAACCGCCGAACTCCTCGCTCTACCATAACTGCTAAGCCCCAAAACTCACGAGACGAAAGATCACCCACCAATGCCACCGCCACCCTCATAACTCCTGTCCTTATCCCATCTGCTTTAATTGTCTTCATCTTGGGCATACAAAGCATCACTGCCTCTTTGAAAGCATACGTTTCTCCTTCCACCATGATGGTCACATTTCCTCCGCTTGCTTATACCCCTCCTTCTCAGAGATGTCAAACCCTTACCAGGACCAACTATAACCAAAACAAAAGAGGAGCACATCCACTTCCATGCTTCACCAAACCTACATCCCAAAGGCATCCCCATCTTCTTGGCCCTCGTCGGGAGCATGTCGCATGTCTCCCCCCTCCTCCAGAGACCCAAACTCCAGGGTGGATATGACTATCGCATCCCATTAGCGAGTGGAGCTCTGCAGCGAGTCCATTGTGGAAAAATGCCAAATCTTGCCTTGCATTACCATCGAGTTCTTAAAGGATATTCCATCACTCAAGTGGGTAAAGAAAGCCCTTATCGATGAATCAGGTTCGGATACTTTCATATTCTTTTGGAAGGTCTTAAAATGCTAGATCATCACCGAGGTCTCCTATGAGCTAAAATACAAAAACCTCTTTGGCACCTCTCGTACGTCCCTTGACGATGTCACAATATGGTTCTATAGATGGTCCACATCCTTTGGAGCTGAATGAATAGAAGAAACCTCAGCCTACTAGATAGAAGTTCTGGGCATACTGCTCTGCCACAGATACCCATACATCCTGAATTACTTGGTTAAGACCTTTGGAAGCTCCTCTTCTACGAGCTCCCTCCTCTCATAGAGGGTTGTATTGATACGATAGGAGTCCGGCTACTCATTGATATCCCAAAAATCCAAGTGACCCCCCAAAGGGATCAAAGCTACAACCACTGATGGAGTTTTCGAAGCTACCTTCCACCCTCTAAGCCACAAGAGAGAAGTTGCCTTCATACACTAAGACACCCCATCCTCGGAAAACACTATTGTGCACCTCCTTCTGACAAAATACTAGCAAGACAACCCCTTCCCACAATCTCCATTTACGAGGAACCACAACAACCCCTTCCCACAATCTTCATTTACGAGGAACTGCCAAACCTATAGTCGAGCTAGTTCCCGAAAAGTTCGATCTATGCCTGATGAATCTCCATTTCATCATCTTTATTATCTCATTTTGGCCTTAAATCCCTATCCAAATACATGAATATAGCAATAATTTATGAAAAATAACACTCAATAATCCACATGCAATACTGTGTAAAATACTGTACAAAATAATGTATTTAATTCCAAAAAAGAAATAAGAATGAAGTGTCAAAGACAATGAGTGACCTTACACCCCGAGATCCAGTGATCATGATGACTTGGTCGACCAGGAACAACGTAGGGGGAGATAGAGTAGAGAAATTGTACATAAAACCACACAAAACCCCTAATTTTATATCTTAATAAATAACATTTTGGGACCTATTTTGTTTTCTTATTTCTATACCTCAGTTAAAAAAACCCTCAACATGAACAATGTACATAAAAATACAAAGAAAAATAAAAAATTGATTTCACTAAAAAATAACGCATTATATACATGGACACACAGAATAAAAAGCCGTAAAGAAAACTTCCCATATATGTATCTTCTCTATACTAACTCAAAATTTAACGAACTCAACTTTAATGTTTATAAAATTAAATTATATTTTTAATGAAGGTAGTTTATTTCAATTTGGAGTTAAGATGCAAAAGTTTGCTTTTGAGCCTTCATTGTGCAACATAAATGTATTTTATTCAGGTTTCTAGATGTAATTCACGATCATGCACGGTTATGAATGTATTTGCGAAATTACTCAGGGTTATGGATGTAAAAATTCCAATAATTAAATAAGATAAAATCTAAGCCAGTATAAGAAAGATATCTTGAACTAGAGCTTTCAGAGGGGACAACACAACAAGAAAACTAAAAAAAGCAAACCACTCCCTTTCTGATATTTGCCCATTATAAGTAAACAATGAAATATTAATATCCAAATATTATTTAGAAAAATAGCTCAACAAATGTTTGTATATCACCGCGTCAAGTTGTAAGCAAGGCATACAACCACAAACAACTGAAGGTGTAGATGAACATTACAAATGATTAAGAGGATGAGAACCTAGCTTTATCTTTAATACTTGTAGATATAAGACCAACTTAAGAGAAATCATTTGAAATACAACTTTTAGACACAATAACACCAACAAAAAAACAAAAGTACTTTCATTTCTATTGTTTTCCCAACATAAATATATGACAATCCTTTTTCTCTTTCTATCCATTATTCTACCCCATACCTAGAGTTGAGTGATGAATCCACGATTCATCGTCTTTATACTTTTATTTTAGCTTCATTTTCTTAGTCAAACACATGTAAATACCCTTTAATTTCATAATTTTACCATTTTGCATGCATTTGTTAAAATTGCATTTTTAACACTTTTTGTACATAAATAAAAGAATAAAGAAGAAAAGAAAAAGAAAAGAAAAATAAAGGATGTAGTTATGCAATAAATACAGACTGACCCAAACCCCGAGAGAAGGTCAAGACTTGACCTGATCGACCAGGAATAAAGTAGGGGGAGATAGGGTCGTTTGTCAGAAAAATCAAAAATATCTTGTAAATATTTTTTCATGTATATTTATACAAAACTTACATTATTTTATCTGTACATAATGTGACCTCAAACTAATTATTTTCGTAAATAAAAGTTGTAAATAAAATTGTGTTGTAAATAATAAAAATATTTGTAAAGTAAAATATTGTATATATTGCAAATAATTACACCCAGAAAAAGCCACAAAGTGATAATTGAAACATCAATTCCGGCTCCATACAAGCTCAAATTGAACCAAACTCACTTCCATCATACTATAAATTAAATTATCTTTCAAATGGTTGTGGTTTCGTACTTTTTGGAGTTACGGTTAAAAATTCAATTTTCTGGGGTGTTTTGTACAGTTTTCCCATATACTTGTTGTATATATTTTATTCATATTTATTTTTATAATGTATATATTTGTAAATACTACTTTCATTAAAAATAAAAAATTAAAAAAAATAAAAATTAAAAAATCTTTTATAAAAATATTTCCTTATATGTACCTATGTATATTGTATTATATGTGTATAATATATGTATACAATTAATTTCCCTAAATAAAATTACCAAAAAAATTAATTGTCTCACATTAATTAATTTAATTTATGTAATTACGAAAATCATATGTAATTATTTAATTTATTGATTTATTTGAATTCATTTGATTTGATAACTTACCTTTTATGTAAAGATTTGATTTTGTGCCTTAAATAGCCACCATTAAGGTGGTTAATTGATTTTTGGGAATTATTTAATTTATTTATTTTAATTAATTACGAAATTATTATTTATTTTATTTATTCAATTATTTTATTTAATTAACAAATAAACACTTTCCTCATTTGTGAATATCTTCCATTTTTGATTTTCTTCTCTTTTTAGTGGGCTCCTCCTCCCTCATTCACAAGGGATCAATCTTTGGAGAGAGGAGCCCGACCTCCGAGAAGCCACTCGTCGAAGAAGGGTGCTTAGCCTCCGAGCCATCCGGTGACAGCGTTCGGTCGTCGTCGAGGCCACAATAGCATTTCCAATCTCAAGGTGAGATCCCAATTTTATTCTCTGTCTTTTTCCCTAGGTAATCGTAGGTTTAGATCTTAGCGTAGGAGTAGAGAGTAATTTTTAGATTTAAAAAAATCAATTTCACATTTTTCGCCCGACACCGATCTCTCATCTCACGCCTCGATCCCTCCATCTTCTATTTCTTTCTCACGCAATCTTCCACCTTCGGTCACGCACGGTGACCGAAGTCACGGATCTATCTCTCATTACGACACGACCCAATCATCTCACATATTCCATTTGTGCATAAATAAAAAGAATAAAAAAAATTATCTTTTTGGTTGTTTGTCTCTAACCCTCGTTTTTGCAGGAAAATCAAAATAAAAAAAAACATATATAAAAAAAATTAAAAAAAATCCTTTCCCTCTTTCTATTTCTATTTACATTTCCTGTATAAAAAAACAAAAAAATACATTTTTATTTCTAACCTTTGTTTTGCAGGAAAATAAAAATAAAAAAAAACTTTCTTTTATTATATCTGTTTACAATAAAAACAAAAAAAATAAAAAAAAATAAAAAAAAATTTCCAGGAGCAGCGGCAGGGTCGTCACCCCCCTGCCGCCCCGCACCATCCTCCTGCCCCCTTCGCCTCACGAACGGCCAGCCCCGTAACCCTCTCCGTCAGCCTGCGCCGCGCAGGACCCCCTCAGCCGCGGGAGCTCCGGCCCGCGCCTCCGCGTGCGCGGCTTGCGGCGCCGCCTCGTGCGGAATCTCTATCACCTCCAGGCGCCGCCCCCTGCGAGCCTCAGACCGCCTCCACCAGCGCCATCTCCGCCCAGAGAGGGCGGCGCGCTCGCCCTCCTTCTAACGCTCCACGCGTGCCGTGCTCTTCGCCTTGACGGCGGCCCCGTGCCGACATCCGCTCTGAAGGTGCCAGCGCCGCCCCGCACCTTCTCTGCCACCGCGCGTGACTGCGGCAGCCCCGTCCACCAGCGCCCCGCGCCACCGGAGCGCCGCCTCCCGCTCTGACCTGTCCCTGCAGCCGCGCGACGCCCCCAGGCCCGATCCTCCTGCGCACGTGGACGGCGCCGCGCCCCGCGCCCCTCCGCGCCAACCTTCCCTCCATCCAGCGCGCGGCCTCGCGAGTCGCCTCCTCAGCCCGCGTCCTTGCCTGCGACCCGCGGCTCCGCCATCTCCACCAAGCGGCGGCGGCGGGTCCATCTGTTGGGTTGAAGAAGAAGGAAAAGACGGACATAAGAAACCCTAACGAGGGTTGAGTAAAGAAAGGGGGAAATTACAAGTATAACCTCGGAAGTTCTGCGATTTGCAGAAACACCTCCAACCTTTAAAAGTCACATGCCTGCCACATGTTATCTGGGTAATTTGCGAATTACTACCTGCTATTTATTATTATTAAATTTTCTGCAAGAACTTTTGTATAATTACTTTTCAGCCCCTGCTTTTCAGATAATAAGTTGTGCATGATTGTTTTTATAGAATAAAGCTTTTTATGAGTCGATAAATTCCGAGAAAATTTGTAGATATTCCTGTTATGCCCTTGATCATTGTGTAAAATTCTCATTGCATTTTGAATTGATTTGATATATTTAAAAAAATTCAAAAATAGTGTTTTTTGTGTCTTTTTCTCTGCCTACATTTTGATAATTCATAGAAATTCAAAAAGAGCAGTTTGTGTGTGTTTTTACTCTTTTGTGCATATTGTCCTTCTTTTAAAAAAAATAAAAAATTGAAAAACCACCAAAAATTCACTTTTGAAATCTGACTTTTTAGTTTTTCAATCGTGCTCCTTGTGTTCGACCCTGGTCGCTATACCAGGTAAAAAGAATAGCGAAAGACCGCTTACATTGTTTTCATCGATTTATCTTTTCCGAGTGGTTTTACATATTTTTCTTGTTGACCGCGCTTGGTAATTTGGGTCACGACGACCACTGTTTATTTCATACTTAACCCGATTGTCGGGCGTGTCATCATTGAGCATCGAGTCGGCTCGGGCCAGACCCAACATGGCTCGACCCGAGCATTTTTATGATGGCGGGCCTATGTGCCGGGCTTGGGTCCGGTATTTTTTCAAAAATACGGCCCAACACCGAGACCAATCACGAGTGTTAGGGCCGGGCCTGGGTCGGGCAAGCCAGTTTGGATGCTGGTTATAAGAATTTCTCTGCTCGTTGAGTACCAATATGAGTTCGACAATTGCTAGTCTGAAATAAATAGTCGCATGCCCCATCAAATCCTTAGCTTTACCCCCAAAGAACCACATACAAACCAACCACCACAGCCACACCCCTAGTCAAATTGTTAATGACGAAACAACAACATCAAACTGTTAACGATGAAACAACCAAGAATTACATGCCAATTTGTAGATTTAAGAATTCAAAACATGCTTACAGTTCAAATAAAAATGGAACTAGTAATATTGGCTGGGTATACTCTCTGGACATTTACCTTCCAAAATATAATTTTTTTCATGGGTTATTTTGACGAAGGCAAACATGTAGTCAATGGAAGGCCGTATCGATATTGATATCGTTTTGATATCGTATCGATACGATATTTCGATGATATATCGACGATATATCGTCGAAATATCGCCCATATCGACGAGCATTTGTGAAGAAAATGCTTGGAAATCGGGACATATCGCCATATCGGTATCCATATCGGTCCCACATCGATATCGCCGGTATATCCCGATATTTCCTTCCATAACTCTGTGCACAGTGGACTGAACAGAGCATAAAAGTGGGGTTCTTTCTTGGAAACACACTATGTGCTTGAATCCAACATATTGTTACAGATCCAACGACGCCCTGAAAGTGGTTCACAGAATACCCTTTCAATTAAAATGGAAGATACAAATATAATTAAACTAGACAACTCCACACTCATTCGATCATATGGTATAGATGCAAGAGAAGATCGCAAGATTGGAACCAAAGCACCGAGCTGATAAATCTCGTTCCAGGAACAGCATTAGCACTAAGCATTGGAATGTTGCAAACAAACACATCCACAAGGAGAGAATTATTGGCTCCGGAAACACATCACGGATTGGAATCTGCAAGTGGGCATATAAAAACAGGATTCAGCAGAGTTGAAATATATATTGACATCGGTGGTCATGTGTAGGGATGGGCATTGGGCTGGGCCGGCCCAAGCCCGGCCCAAAAAACTCAGCCCGGCCCAAGCCCAATAGAGCAATGGGCCGGGCCTGGGCTTAAAATCTCGGCCCAAGATTAGTTTGGGCCGGGCTCGGGCCTGAGTCGGCCCAACCCGACTTGGCCCGAGGCCCGGCCCGTTTATTAGCCCGCGAATTGGCCCGAGGCCCGGCCCGAGATTTGGCCCGATGTTGGCCCGAGTAGCCCGGACTGAGAATTTGCCCTAACCCGAAACCCCTTTTGGCTTTTGCCCTAACCCGATTATGATAACCGCGAGTAGCGCGCCGCTCTTGCCTCCCTCTACCTACTAGAGCACGCGCTCGCCATCCCAACCGCTCCCTCGTGCTCCTCCAACTCCAAGGCTCCGCCCACAACATCGGCGACCTCCCTCTCCCTCGCGCTTGTCCAACTCCAAGGCTCCGGTTCTCCGCCCACAACAGCCACGATCCCATCCGGTGAGTCTGCGATCCCCCTTCATTTCTAATTTTCCTGAACCATTTCTAATTTTCCTGAACCACTCACCGACCTTAGTTTCTCTTTCTTTAGTTCTTCTCAGCCTCTATCTTATTCTTAGAGAAAATCTTCTGTTCAGAGAGAAAATCGTTGGCTTAAAAACTAACTAGATGGAAATGACCAGTTTTACCTGTGGTATTGTGGAAAGCACTAGGTCTATAATGGGGTTGGTATCATTTTAATTAAGTTTGTAATGGAGATTGTGGTAGCTGTTAAGAGATTAAGAAGTCGTATCAAAGGAGTCTCACGAAGGGCTAGCAGAGTACAAGTATGCACTGTGATTACCAGAATTAGAACTTCTTCTAGAAAATTGTCATTATGATTTTGATCTCCCTTTAGTCTTAAAAATTTTAACTGACCTGTGATGTAGATATCAATTAGTCTTTCTGTGTCATATCAATTACATGGGTCTTTCTATGTTACATTTTGTCTTGGACAGGTCATTTTCAATTTGGAGAAAGTACACATCATATGGGAACCTTTACTGCCGAAATCTATTTATAAAAAGAGTATGTGCAGACTCTTGGATTCAGTGTTCTTAAACATGACAAATGATATACTCTTGCTAGACGACCTTGCAGCTGATGAAACTTTTCAATACATCAGCTACAACGATTGATTTTTTTGACTATAGAGAATCTTGCTTCTTTGGTTGAGCCTCCGCATAACGAGGCTTATGAGAAAGATCCATTACCATCTTTAAGCAAATTCACAAATTAGCAGGCATGTCTCTTTTAAAAGGAGCTTAGAAATTCTTGAATTTGTTTCTTACATTTTTTTGCTATTTACTTGAGAAGTGGATCTTTTCCGCAACAGATTTGTTGGATAGATATGCCCTTAAGATCCATAACAACAGCATGGGAAAATGGGGAGCTGGTTACTTGTGGTTTCGCATTGTAAGAGGATTGTATATGGATGCAAAAGATACAAGAAAGCATGCCAGCTATGGTATGACCATGAGGTTGAAGGAATCTACTATGAAATAGCAATATGTAATCTAGTCTTGGGCCGGCCCGGCCCAAGCCCGACCCAAAGGAAATGGGCCGGGCCTGGGCTTGGGCCGAACAACAATAAGATTTGCGGGCCTAGGCCCAGCCCAAGGCCCGAAATAATTAGATGGGCCTGGGCCCTTCAGGGCCCGGCCCAGCCCGGCCATGCCCATCCCTAGTCATGTGATGAGAAGTTACCTGCAAAATCAACCAAATCGACCAGCAGAATTCTCACCTAAGAGGGAATGACAAGCCATCAACTAGTTCTTACCGAGCAATAGGTGATGAAGAAGCTTCTCTCCTTTTAAGAAAGCCATCGATACTGCGCCTCATGTATATTGGCAGTTCCGATGACCTTCTCTATAAAGGTTCTGATATCACCTTCTCCATGATCACGTTTGTAGATAACTAGATCATTTAGGTTACATCATTCTCTCCATTCAGAATCCGCATGCTTCGCAGATGCGACCACAGTGCTCCCGGTGTCGACGCGCACGTGTAGACGGTCTCGGATCTTTGATCGACGCTCAGCGGCTAAGACAGTTTTTTTCAGGGAGTTTTAGGGTGGAGCTCAGGTGATCAAACCTTAAGAAATGGGATTAGATTGAGCCAATTCTGCCCAGTCTGTTTTTACAGTTGGATTCCTCTAAACGGATTTGGATCCGATTCGGGTCCGGATCCATTTACCAACATGTGATCGTAAAATAACCGTATCTCCCTCGTGGTATGTCGGATTTTGATGTCTTTAGTACCGTTGGAAAGGTCTCGAGACATGTACAATGTAATAGACTATTCATATGATTCATTTCAATAATGGACCGGGCTGAAGTTTAAAATGAAATGAATGAAGATATATAATAGTTGGACCAAAATCCGCGACTCGAGCCGTAATCGAGTCTAGATTCAAATGGGTGTTCGATACCTTATTCGTATTTTATATAATAACATGTGTAAAAGTATTAGGATCTCACATGTACTATATGCTGTAAATCCACTGCATGTATTGAATAAAAAGATAATATATATTAGATTGTAAAAGAATACTTGGAAATCAAATGAATAAATAGTTACATGTGAATCTATTCGTTTGAAAATGTGAATCTATTTACCCTTACGAAGCTGTAGAAAAAATAAAAGGGTTTTTATCACTTGTGCCCCTCTGAGATGTTGCAATTTCAGTTATTCCACTATCTTTTTGGTAATATTAGTTGTGCCCCTCACTTCTTTCTCCGTTATCACTTGTGCCCTTCCGTCAGATTGACTGTCAATGAGTTGACTTAATCATGGTTTTTTCAAACCATGGTGCAGTTAAGAGGGCTATTATTGTCCAGACTTCTTCTTCATCTTCTTCCTCCTTCATTTGTTATTCTTCCTTTCTCTTCATAATTTCTCTCTCTTATTGACAGTTTCATGCATCCATTGAATCTTTAAAATTTTTTCATTTTAACGGATATATCACTCATTACGAATCAAACGGTGAATTTTATTGATTTTTTTGATAAGCTTTTATGAGTCAATTAATCAAAATTTTATCTTAATTTAACTGGCAGAGTAGGAGGGCAAAAGGGGGAGGCACGGGGGAGGGGGAGGCGTAGGGGTCGGGGCCGGTGACACGGGGTAGGGGAGACCGGCACCAAGATCTCGAACAGGTTCACCGACCAGAAGGCCAGATTCAGCAGCGCCAACCCTCACCCGATGTGCAGCCCCCTCGCGCTGCCGTACTCCTCGCACTGCCGCACTCATTTCGAGATCGCGATCAGCCTCTTCGCATTGTAGAACGTCGACACGAAGGCCCTCATGGACGCTGAGGAGCCCTCGACCTCCGTCGCCCCCTCCGCGAACATCTGTCCTGCCAACAGGAACACGTGCGGGGTCACCGCTTTGATCCCCCCTTGTCCCCCTCAAGAATCTCGTGGAAGATGTACCCGATCGGGAGGAGCAGGCCGCCGCCGACGCCCGCAGAGGCATACGCGGTGAGGGCACGGGAATCTGTGAGGTCAGGGTCGGATCCGGAGGACGGTCGGGGGAAGACGACGCGAGAGAGGGAGAGGGCGTAGGCAAGGGAGAAGAGAAAGAAGGAGAGGTCCTCGAGGGCGACCATGCTGCTGGCAGAGAGGACGACGATGACGGCGATGGAGTTGAGCTAGTGGAGGGAGAAGAGGTGGAGATGGCAGGGGCGGGGGATGAGGAAGATGAAGAGGAGGGGGGGAGGAAGATGAACACTGCGTGGACTTTTCAATTCATTTGTTTTCATTTAATTCCTGATGTGTCCCTAAAGTTAACGTCCGTTTGCGTTTGGGATGGACGGAAATTAACCCGAGGGATACAAGTGATAGAACGACAAAAAGTCAGGGGCACAACTGATATTACCAAAAAGATAGGGGCATAACTGATATTGGAATATCTCAGAGGGGCATAATTGATAAGAACCCAAAATAAAAATGCACTACGAAGCTGTAGAAAATGTGAATCTATTTACCCTTACGAAGCTGTAGAAAAATAAAAATGTGAATCTATTCGTTTGAAAATCTATTTACATGTGAATCTATTAGATTGTAAAAGAAGACTCACCCTTACACTACGTATAAATATTATATATACACACACATGCAATTTCGAATAAAGATACTAAAATGCACTAGTATTTATATAAAACAACAAAAACATATCCATAGAACAGAAACGTTAAGATATAGAATATAGAATGAAACAAGTACATATACATATAATACATAAAATGACTAATTTTTTAAAAAATAAAGTTTAACTAATATTATGGATAAGATATCATCTCCTTTTCATAATTAATTAAAAAAACGTGTTAATTAAACTATTCTCGAATATCTTCTCAAGCTCATTCTGATGTATTAAAAGAACTCGTTAATTAAACTATTCTCGAATATCTTCTCAAACTCTTTCTGATGTTTCAACTATAATTGATCTTCACTGGTTTCATCCTCCTCTTCATCTCGTAAATTTTTGTTAGATGTTTAAACTTAAATTGTATTCTTACTTGGATTCAATAATATCATATCCGGCCATGACATCCTATAGTTTGGTCTCCTCTATATCATATTTGTTTTTTTTATGATTTGCATTACACGTAGTCGATCATCTCGCAAATCATCTTCAAAATCAAAAATCACATAAATATACCCACCGAGAAAAGCATATGACAATTGAAAACTACGTCATACATAAAAAATCTAAAAGATCGACTGCTGATGAAACTAATATATGGGGAGGAGTTATTTGCAATGTACTTAGGACATAGGTCACCACTCGTTAATTATAGAAAGGATAAAACATTATTATTTAGAGATATCGAAGATGTAATAACATTTTTTAATAAGTACACCAGTTCATTCTTACTATGATTTTTCACATAATTATGGCCGGGCACGAAGAAGGAACTCCTTTGAAGCCGTAAGATTGGAGTTAGATCTGGCCTGCGGCGGAGGAGCACTACAAGAAACTGGACCTAAGACAACAAATATTTTGATTATTCGTTGCCATATCTTTCGATGTTAAAGATTTAATAACGAATATTATTTGTTGTCAAATCATAATTTATACTTGTAATTAACAACGGATGTCATATTCGTTGTTAAAGGTCCGTATAATAACGATTTCTCCGTTGAATTATTCGTTAAAATTCACACTAATTATTGTCAAATTTAGCAACGATTAGAAGGAAAATTCAACGAATAATCGTTGTTATATGATTCGTTACAAGAAATATAGCAATGAATACCATTATTCGTTGTCAATTTAAAGAAGCAAGCAACGTATAATATTCTTTGTTATATATTTAACTACGGAAGATATGACAACGAATTTTAAATTATTCGTTACCTTAGGTCAATTTTCTTGTAGTGAAGGTTGGGGCTGAGGCGCTAGGCCAAGGAGGGAGGGAGTGTGTTAGTTTTTAAAAGTTTTGCCATTGTTAACTAGATCATGGCTAGAACAAATACAGTTCAACTCATTGGCAATAAAATGAAAAGGAGGGTACAAGCAATAACGATGCAAATGGTCAAGGGCATATCTTATATTTAAAAAAGAGAGTGGCATAACTGATATTACAATATTCAATAGGGACAAAAGTGATAAAAACATTAAAAAAAGAAATAGGTTGGATATAGAATTGTCTTTTTGAAGATGGTAAGCTTTTAATATTTTTATATATAGATAAATATGTAATGTTATCTCAAACCCTTTGGCCCGTATGGACAATGATCTCGAAATTTGTTATTCGGTGAATAATGGAAAAAGGGTAAAATAGGGCTGCTTTTTAGGAGAGCTAACTTGGCTCTCCCTATTTTTTTATTTTTTTTGAAAAATGCTACTGTGAGTTTTCATAACTATATCCTTATATTATGTCATTCAAGTTTGTGCAAAAACGGAGACTTGTACGACGAACATTCAGATATGGTTGATTTCAATAATTTTGCTATCGTTAAAAAATGATTGTCTTTACAAAGGCCGTAAGAGTCTTTGTTTCGCACGAAACTTGAATTGTATAATATAGGGATATAACGATGGAAATTCATAAATTCATTTTTAAAAAGATAAGAATGGTAAAAATGTGACGGGAGCCAAGTTAGATCCCAACAGGCAGTCCCATTTTACCCATAAAAAATATAAGAAATAATATATTTTGCTTGACAAAGAGGTGGATATTAAGAATATTATCCGCATAAACGTAATACATAATAATATTATCCAAATGTTTTGGAAGGAGTGCTATTTTTATTACTTTTTCAAATAGATGACAATATCAGTGTGATAAGACCTTGTAGTAGTATAATTTTCTCGTTTATTACTTGAGGTATATTATATACAAACAAAAACATATCTAAAAATCTACACAAATCAATGTTGTCACGTAATCCACCATTAATGTTGATAAAGAAAGCTAAAAATATTTAATTGAAGACAATCTCTCTCTTGCTCTCGTCATGTCACCATCCCGAAGCAACCACGAGGGGAAGAAAACTATTAAATAGACAGGTAAATTATTAAATTTTTATGTAAAATTACCACCGTATATGAAAATTTTGAAATATATCATATTAATACATGTTTTATCTAACTTATATATATAGGGAATTTATCCAGAGAGCACAGGGCCCATTTGAGTTCGGATGAGCACCCAATCCTAGCCGTCCATCGCAAAAAAATAGGAACCGATTAATCCCAAAAAATAGGAACCGATTTTGTATGGAAATAAAACAAAATCGGAAATTAGAACATTGCTAAAAATAGCATTGCATTTGTGGAAAGAGGAAGGCGCGTGCATTTGATTGGTAAAATCTATCGTCTCATTCCAACGCATGGCATTTGTTTCGTTCCAACACAAGATGGGAGGTATGTGATTCGATTTCATAATTTAATCGCTTATTTCTATCATAATTTCGTTGTTTTAATGATTTTTTGATTTTTAGCAATGTTTGTTTTGGGATCAATACGACGAGATGATGAATACATTAATTTTTTTATGAATACTGCATATTTTTTATCGTAAGCGATGTTTTATTCGAGAAGTATGATTGGAATATGAGAAAGTTTTATTCATAATATCGATTTTTATTCATTTTGATACACGATTTGTATTCCTAATTGATTTTTTATCGAAGTTATTTTGATTTCATATAATAAAAAGTTACAGTAAATTTGTAACTTTATTGTTGGCTTTGAGTAACTTTATTACATGTATCAGTAAGTTTTATATATATGTTAGTAAGAAATTCCATATAACTTGTACTAGTAACTATCGTATAATGACCAGTAACAATTAATATACACTTTGGTAACATTGTAAACCATTACTAGTATTTTATTAACTTACATATATAACAAGTAATATTTACACTATCCATCAGTAACTTTTTAGCATGTAGAAGTAACTTTATAATAATAACAAGTAACTCTAGTAACATTGTAACTTCATTACTGACTGTCAGTAACTATATTAAAACAATCAGTAAGTTTATAAATACAACACATTACAAGTTACTTGTCATATAACAAACGTTACTAACAATTCATTAAAAGTTACTTGTCATTGAATGATTCTTACTGAAGCGAGTATATTGCTGAGTTACCATTCTTTTTACAATTCTTACTATTCTCGGATATAAAATAGTACTGAAGCAAGTATTCTCAGATATTTTATGTTACTAATGATAACGCAATTGTTACTTTTAATGTTTTACTTTGAATATATGCTGAGTTACTGATATATCTTCTTAATTTACTTATAAGATATTTTATGTTACTACTACTAACAAAATTGTTACTTTTAATGTGTTACTTTGAAGATATACTGACTATAATGCCGAGTTACAACAATTCATTACAAGTTACTTATCATATAACAAACGTTACTAACATTTCATTACAAGTTACTTGTCATGGAATGATTCTTACTGAAGCGAGTATATTGCTGAGTTACTAACAATCATTACAAGTTACTTATCATATAATAAATGTTACTAACAATTCATTACAAGTTACTTGTCATTCAATGATTCTTACTGAAGTGAGTATATTGCTGAATTACTTTTCTTTATACAATTCTTACTATTCACGGATATAAATTAACTTATTGTTTCTTGCAGAACAATGCACAATTTGGTGTCTTGAAGAAGCTGTTGTTATGCCGAGGAGCGAGAGCAAAACAACATCATCTAAATGAACTAGAAGACAGTTGACATTTGGATGTTCACCATATAACTATAATTAAGTAATTTATGTGTGACTTTCGGTAACACTTGACGTATTACAAGTAATTAAATATGCTACATAAGTAAAGAAGGTGTGATTCGATAGTAATTCAAAACAAAGAATAAAACAAGTAAGATATATAGAAGCATCAGTAACATATAATAAATTGTAGGTAAAAGAAGGTAATGGAATAAGTAAGTTGGAATAAGTATAAAAAATCATGTAACCAGTAACTTATGTATTGCTATCAGTAACACTCGATACGTTATAAGTAATTAAAAATGTTATATAAGTAAATAAGAAGTGCTTCAGTAAGACTCAAAGTATTAAGTAACTATAACATTAGTAACAATCAAAATGACTTCAGTAAAATGAACATTTGTAATCAGTACTTATTGTATGGACATTAGTAATTCACATACTTAATTACTGATCCCACAACAATAGTTACTTGAGAACTGAATATGTATTACTTGAGTAACATGAATAAATTACTGATCTCTGTACAATGTAATGTTACAGATGTAAAATAGCTATAAATTCAGTAACAATCATAATGTGTTCAGTAATATGTATATTTGTAATAGGTAATTATTGTATGGACATTAGTAATTGACGTAATCAATAATTATAATTAGTAATTTATCTTTTCTAATCCAAACATGGAATGATCATTCCATAAATAGAATATATGCCGACAATAATTTAAATGCGTATTTTTTAGCTTATTAAAACCGACCACCTATTTTTAAGGAAATGATTTAATTCGAATTCTTATTATGTTAATAATGCATGCACATTGTTATTGCCAAAACCGTCCCCTTCCAAATAGAACCGACACATACACGTGGCGAGCCCACGTTTGGTGCTCACCACGACCCAAATCGGCACAGTGCCCTCTGGATATGCCCTCTCTCTCTCTCTCTCTCTATATATATATATATATATATTGCTTTTGGCGGATTGGAACAAACCAGTCCATATTTAACTCTCCTAATTCAAGCCCGACCTTAGAGTGGGCTGGGCAAGTCAGCCTCCCAGTCCATTGACCAGGTCTACTTTCGCTATAAAATCTAGAAACTTACACATGTATAAGGTTAACGACAAATCATGTCAGTTAATTTTTTCAAGAAAATATGAGTTGATGATCTAAATGGATAGGCAAGAATGGGTATGATTTTGGATAATTTTGCGAATTTGAGAACCGTCTTACTTATATCTTCGCAACAAAAAAAGTTAGCAAGAGCATGTTTATAAAATTCCAGCAGATTTAAAATACATGCAGAACTTAAGGGACGGATTTTGAACAAGAGAGGAACGTGGGACCAAAGTGAATATTTGACACGGTCTAAGTTCGCGCGTCTCTTTTGAACAGATAGAGATAGAGATAGAGAGATAGAGAAAGAGAGGACTTTACATAGGAGAGATGCCTCCTCTCTCTTCGTGGGTTCTGAGTGGAGCACGGATCTTTTCCAGGCCGACTGCTAAAAGGTGTGCACCTGTAGCCGCTGGATCAAAGATCGAACGGTTCACATGTTGATACGCATACTATACGTGTGCATGCTCTGATATGCATACTTTTCTCCACAGTTTGTTCCGGACGTCAATCAAAGGCGGCCGTGAGACTCCACACCAATTCCTTCTCGGTCCTCTACTATATATGCCTACGAATCCAATTCAGACTTCCACTCGTTGGTGCTATTCAACAGAAGCTGCCAGACCGGTAATCTCTCCTTGCTCTATTCCAACCAACTTTGTTTCCCTTCTGTTTTATTTCTTTCCGGATCCTCCTGCCTTCTCTCCGACTGTTCTTCTTTTTCATGGGCTTCTGCTAAAGGAAAGCAATCTTGTGAATTATACCCACAAGGATCCCCCAGGATCATCTGTTTGTTTCAAAGATGGTAAGTATTACCCGACGCGTGGGGAGGCGACAGGGTCGTTAATTAATTTCTTCTAAGCTTTTTTTTTCCATAGATAGAAACGCAGCAAGTTTTTCCCTCTAAAAATCTCTGCATTCACGTGGCGGAAACAATAGTGGGTGGTTTGTTCTTGCTTGATGGTCAAGAGATGATCCAACTTTCATCTGACGTGTTTGTATTCTGTTTTTTTAATGTTATTGGGACTTGTAGTTTGTTGTTGAAAATCTTGGGATTCAATATCACTCTCTTTTTTAACATTGTTTTATGCTTTATTAAAATATAATAATAGAAGGGATGCATCACAGAGAGTAGAAATAATGCGACCTGTCTATCACTGTTCTAATTGCTGCTCGTTTACAACAGGGCCGTGTTTGACCGGGACCCAACACCTCCGGTGCCGCGATCACCACGCGGTCACTTTTGAACGAAAACTAACGGAGAAGATTTGAAAGTCTTGTTTACGTCATCCATGGAGGGGTTGGCGATGGGCATGCTTTGTTGCCTGCTACTGGTGGCGACAACGGCAGGAGAGGTCTCCTTCCCCCATGGATTTGGTAAATCTCTATTTAAAAACTTTGATGTTGATTCTGTTTTCGATAATGCTCTTGTCAGAATTGTATCACTATCACCTAAAAAATCAGCGTACAGCAAAGTCAAGATCTCGAAGCTCCTTTCCCTCCATGGTTCCACCCTATTTTACTACGTAGCGTTTTCTTTTTGCAAGCAACAATTTCTCGTACTAAAAATAAACGAGATTATGCAAAAAAAGGGAAAAAAAACTTCAGCAATACTTTGGTTTTTAGAGTAAGAAATATCTAACTATCAATTCAAATAGTATTTTGTGCAATGAATTTTCCATCACTATGTAGTGGCAACGAATAAATAGCTGTTACAAGTTTTTATATACCCCGCATTTGACAACGGATTTTGTAAATGTTAAATCGTTACTGGTCAAAGTTTTGTTGTCGCTATCAAAAGATTGGGTGCCGTGTTTAGTCTCTATTTGAGGTTTTTTGCGTTTTATTCCTCATCCTTATTTCTGTTTATTCTCGAACCGAATACCTCTTGAAATTTGAACTCATCGTTACTAATATTAAAAAATCACTATACATTCATTTTGTTTTCATGTTATTTTGATCATATTATGACTTTTTTAAATTGAATAATGATATTATCTCAAATCGAGGTACTTGTATCATGTATATTAACTCACTCCAATCAATATTCAATTTAGTTTAAACTATAAGATTTTTACGATGTTTGCCTAGCTTGTGGGCAACGTGTTTATTTGTGTAGATTGAGAAAATCAACTATTTGACTAAAAGACCTTTCATTGCAACATACAAAAGGAAAGAATGGTTAACTGCATTTTTATTTTTAACGTAAGTTCTAAGTGGCATTTTTATTTGCAATTATGGACGCTTAATGGATATTGTACTTCAGAGAAAAGTTGATGATCATGAGAGGAGAAGGATCGATTGGTATTTGATTTACGTAGTTATATATTATTTTTCACTTACAAAGTCATTTCATGTTTGGCATGTTCCTACTTAGAACGTTTGATCTTGCAAATTTCGAATTTGATAATGCCGCTATATGTTAATTAACAATAATTAATCCTTACAATATCATAGCTTTATATTTGTTATCATGTTATTTTGATTATCCCGCATTTGGTATTTTTAAATCTTGCGTATAACAATTTTCAGATATAAAAATAGAAAAACTATAAGAACATTGAAATGGATCTCAGATTTCATAGAATTTAAAACAAAATTTTCAAAAGCGAATACTCAACCAGATAATAAAAATCGACATAAAGCTCATGATCAGTGCTTCCGGTTCAGGTCGAAGCTTAGCAGAAGCAAGCAACAGCTCGCAACTCTCGAACACGACGACGAGCGATAGGACCGTGAGGACCGATCCTTTGAAGGATTTCGAGAAGTACAGAGGGGGTTACAACATTACCAACAAACACTACTGGAGTGTAAGTGAAATCTCCGTCTCTTTTTGCTGATCATACACTCTTTACATGTTCTACGAGTCGTATTTAAGTCTGCGTCCCTATCTGTTCATTTTCGCAGTCGGTGATCTTCACGGGGATCTCCGGATACAGCATTGGAGTGCTTTGGCTCCTTGGAGGTGTGATCTATGGAGGATTTCTTCTAATAGAGGCAACTTGTTGCAATAAGAAGAACCGGAAGAAGAAAGAGGAGGAGAAGCTTCCTTCCAGTACGACATGCTGCCACTGGACAGTTGCCCTTGCAATCCTCCTCACGTTGCTGCTCACGTAAGATTCTAAACTTAAAATCGATACCAGTTGATCAAGGAGGACAAAATTGATATGATGAGATACATGCTGTGTTCAGGATTGCGTCGGTTGTGGCGTTAGCAGGGAGCTCAAGGTTCCACACGAGAGCCAATAACGTGAAACGTATCATATCCACTACGGCGGACGACGTATCGCAGACGATCTACAACTTGACGTACGCGGTGTCGAACATCCAGGCAAACACGGAGCACTACGGTGTCACTGTCTTGAAGACGTCGGCTCAGCTCAACTCCACATCCCAGAAACTAAGCGAGGAGGCGTATAGGATCCGCGATAAGGCCAACAAGAATGTGAGAATAATAGGCAAGGGCCTCACAGCACTGTAAGTTTCGCATGATCCCCGCGTCTTTGAATGGTTTTCGCTTATTATCCGCGAACAACTGTAACAATAAATTTCTGTAAATTTTATGCAGCAAGACAATAACAGTGGTCATTCTCTCATTGAACCTTCTTGTGATTTTCTCCCTGTTATGTGAGTTTTAACAGATTATCTAATTTCTATGCTTCAAATTACAGTGAGGTTCTTATGTTTGAATGTTCTCAACTTGCTGCAGGTTGGAGGCTTCTACATTGTCGCAGGCCATTTCAAATGTAATTATAAAAATTAATTTTATCTATGGAGCAATTTACTCGATCTACTGCACAAACGTTGATGATGATATACTAATAAACTCTGACAAATTCTCAGGTTTTTGATCATATGCTGGTTTCTCGCATTCTTCATTTGGATGTTCTTTGGGCTATACTTCTTCTTAGACAGGTCAGTGCTCAAACATTTTCAGTAGACTAATGCTTCCATTTGTCGGTGGTTTATTAGAAGGTCCCAATTCTTATCTAGTGAATGAATGTCCAATCGAGCATAATACCAAGTATTAGATCTAGACAGTGATCGGTAGTGTACTGTTTTTACAGATTTGCGGGCGATACGTGTCTGGCTCTGGAGGACTACAGACAGGACCCAGGAAACAGCAGCTTGAGCTCCATCCTCCCCTGCAGCAATCAACGTTCCAGTAAATCCGCGCTCCACAGTACGAAGGCGGGCATCTCCACTCTAATCAACCAGGTATTCCAACTTCTTCTGCTTTAACATGTCAACAGGGCTAGCACTTATATATAGAGATGCCAATTATAAAACGTTACACCAATACTGTTTGTGCACTTAAGGATCATAAAGTGCAGTGCACCTTAAGTGCATTAACTGCATTTGATCTGTATTTCTATGATTTAACTGTCTGAGATACGTATCGGGAGCTTATACGTTATTGGCGTCTCTCATCAGGTGAATGCCAACCTCACGGCATCGCGGGCAGTACTGCCTGTGGCGAGCTTGGGATTGATATGCAACCCTTTCTCCAAACCTCCCAATTACGATTACCAGCCCGAGAGCTGCACTGAGAACACTACTAAGATCGGAGATATCCCAATGGTAAGAACTAATCCTCCTTCCTTTATTATGAAAAAAAATCAAAGTCTAATGAACCAAATTATGGATTAAACTAACCTGCAATCCTAACAGGTGCTGAAGAATTTCGCATGCTCGGAATCTGAATGCGCTGCCGGCGAGTTCATACCTGCAGTCGACTACGCTGCCATCTCCAACTTCTCTATCTCGATACAACAGCTCCTCGATTCGCTCCCTGGCGTGGAGAACCTTGTTAGCTGCAAGCTTGTGAAGGATGCGTTCTCTGACATCCTCTATAACCAATGTCACCCCCTTCGAAGAGGCGCCAAAATATCATGGGCCGCGATGGTGGCGGTGGCGGCTTTAGCAGTCCTCCTCACAGCTTCTTGGGCAGCGATGTACAGGCATGATGCGAAGCGCCGATATTCCTCCGATGGGTCGGTCAGACCGGAGGGGGCGGAAACGGAAGAGGCGGTGGGAACGGTTGCCGTATAATTAGAAATTTACCCGATAACAATTAATCGGGTAAATGGATCCGCTATTATTTAGCCTGACATCAGATCGAGGCTCCTCGGTTCGCTCTTGTTTTCCCGGGTGCCTCGGAGGGCTCGAAGAGTCCGATTTCCCAACATTTTCTTTTTTATTACTTAATTATTCTAAGGAATATTTTTTTATTATTATGCCTGGAGATGTAAAGAATAATAGAAATCTTACGTAAGAGGAGACGTAAGAAGCGTGTTTTTTATACTTTATACAATTTTGTGTAACTTCTCTTTGGACTACACATGATTGTCTTAAATAGTAAATTTAAAGATAAACTACAAAATAAATCTCTTGGGTTACTGAAGAACTAGCTTTGACAAGGGAATCTCTTGTATGATTGAATAAATAAATAGTAATTATATTTATTATTTTTTATCCATATTATATTGCTTCCATGGATTTTTATCATTATATCATTATATTATATCATTCAAATTTCGTGCGAAACAGAGACTCATATGACTTCCATCAAGACAGTGTTGATTTCAACAATTCTACGACCGTTAAAAAATGAATGTCTCACGAAACTTGAATGACATAATATAGGGATATAATGATAAATTTCCATGGATTTATTCTCAAAAAAATAAAAAATATATAGCAAAAATGGTGTAGATGAGCCAAGTTAGTTCCCCCAAAGACATCCCTGTATTGCCATATATGGAAAAAATGGGGTTGCCTTTTGACCATTTCCCACAACTTCTTTTATATCCTTTTGAAAAATATCATCATATATATTCATCTATATATCCCTCCAATACGTCATTCGAATTTCATCAAAAACAAAGGCTGATATGCCCTCCGTCTAGAATAGGTAATTATAATTGTCTAAACATTCATTTAATCGACCTCTTCTATATAGATGACATATGAGTCTCCACTTCGTACGAAATTTGGATGACATATTGGAGGAATATATAGATGAATATACATGGTGATATTTTTTCAAAAAAATAAAAAATTATGGAAAAAGATGGGGATAACACCATCAAACCCTAGACACACACACACACACACATACACACACACACACACACACACACATATATATATGGGTAAAATGGGGCTGCCCCCAGGGAGTAGCCAACTTGGCTACTCCCACCCCTATTTTTCCCTCATTTTTTTATTTTTTTGGAAAATAAAAATTTGTATATTCGTCATTATATCCCTCTCACATTCTATTAAAATTTCGTCAGAAACAGAGACTTCTAAGCCCTCCATCCAGACGTCATTTTTTAACGGTCGTAGGATTTTTTAAATCGACCATGTTTGGATAGAGGCCGTAGGAGTCTCTATTTCTGACGAAATTTTAATAGAATGTGAGAGGGATATAATGATGAATATACAAATTTTTATTTTCCAAAAAAATAAAAAAATGAGGGAAAAATAGGGGTGGGAGTAGCCAAGTTGGCTACTCCTTGGGGGCAGCCCCATTTACCTCTCTCTCTCTCTCTCTCTATATATATATATATATAATTGGATTGTCCCCTAGGCCAGCTAAGTCCCCCCCTCCGTCCCATTTTCCCCATTTCTTTTTGAAAATTATTTCAGTGGATTTTCATCATATATCCCTATATTATGTCATTCAAATTTCCTGCGAAACAGAGACTCTTATAGTCTCCATCTAGAATGGGTCGATTTCAACAATTCTATGACCGTTAAAAATAATTGTCTAGATGGAGGTCGTCAGAGTTTCTATTTCTCATGAAAATTGAATGGAATAATATAGGAATATAGTGATGAATTTCCATATTCAATTTTCAAAAAAACGTGAAAATATGACGAGGGACGGGGGAGGGGTGCCAAGTTAGCTCTCTACCAGGGCAACCCCATCCCCCACCCCCCATTCCCCAACACATGCATATATGTGTTTATGTATGTATGTATTTTATGTATGCATGCATGCATATGAGTTATTGGGGTCGTCGCCGCCCTTTTTTCACAATTTTTTTTGAAAAATATCACGATGTATATTCATCTATATATCCCTCAAATATGCCATTCAAATTTTGTCAGAAAATGGAGACTCTTATGCTATCCATCTGGAACATGTTGATTACAACAATGTTTAGACCGTTGAAATTACATGTTCTAAATGGAGGATATATGAGTCTCTGTTTCTGGTTAAATTCGAATGACATATTGCAGGGATATATAGATGAATCTATATGGTGATATTTTTCAAAAAAAAATAGAAAAAATTGTAGAAAAATACAATGGGGCGGTATCATTTTTTCATCCATATATATGCAATTAGCTATACTACATAGGCTAACATGCAATTTTGAAGGAAGGATTTTGATTAAATTAATGCATAGCATAAAACTAATTGACAACTCTATGCTTTGCACGAGAAACATGTTTCAGAAAAATACAAGAATATATTTCAACCTGTTTGTGCACTTAAGGATCATAAAGTGCAGTGCACCTTAAGTGCATTAACTGCATTTGATCTGTATTTCTACGATTTAACTGTCTGAGATACGTATCGCGAGCTTATTATACGTTATTGGTGTCTCTCATCAGGTGAATGCCAACCTCACGGCATCGCGTGCAGTACTGCCTGTGACGAACTTGGGATTGATATGCAACCCTTTCTCCAAACCTCCCAATTATGATTACCAGCCCGAGAGCTGCGCTGAGAATACTACTAAGATCGGAGATATCCCAATGGTAAGAACTATTCCTCCTTCCTTTATTATGAAAAAATCAAAGTCTAATGAACCAAATTATGGATTAAACTAAGTACCACTAACCTGCAATCCTAACAGGTGTTGAAGAACTTCGCATGCTCAGAATCTGAATGCGCTGCCGGCGAGTTCATACCTGCAGTCGACTACGCTGCCATCTCCAACTTCTCGATCGCGATACAACAGCTCCTCGATTCCCTCCCTGGCGTGGAGAACCTTGTTAGCTGCAAGCTTGTGAAGGACGCGTTCTCCGACATCCTCTATAACCAATGTCACCCCCTTCGAAGAGGCGCCAAGATCTCATGGGCCGCGATGGTGGCCGTGGCGGCTTTAGCAGTCCTCCTCACAGCTTCTTGGGCAGCGATGTACAGGAATGATGCGAAGCGCCCATATTCCTCTGGTGGGTCGGTCAGACCGGAGCGGGCAGAAATGGAAGAGGTGGTGGAAACGGTTCCCGTATAATTTGAAATTTACCTGATAATAATTAATCGGGTAAATGGATCCTATATTATTTAGTCGGACATCAGATCAAGGCTCCTCGGTTCGCTCTTGTTTTCCCGGGTGCCTCGGAGGCTCGGAGAGTCCGATTTCCCAATATTTTCTTTTTTTATTACTTAATTTTTCTAAGGAGTATTATTTATGATTATGCCTGCAGATGTAAATAATAGTAGAAATCTTACGTAAGAGGAGAGGTAGGAAGCTTGTTTTTTATACCTTATACAATTTTGTGTAACTTCCCTTTGGACTACACATGATTGTCTTAAACAGTAGATTTAAAGATAGACTACAAAATAAATATCTTGTGTTAGTCAATAACTACCTTTGACAATGGAATCTTTTGTGTTACTGAATAAATAGTAATTATATTATTCAAATTTCGTTCGAAACATAGATTCCTATGACCTCCGTCAATACATTGTTGATTTCAACAATTCTACGACTGTTAAAAAAATAACTGTCTCACGAAACTTGAATGAATAATATAGGAATATATTGATAAATTTTCACGGATTTATTTCTCAAAAAAAATAAAAAAATGTAGGAAAAATGATGTAGAGGAACCAATATAGCTTCCCCAGGAGCAGCCCCATTTTGCCCATATATGGAAAAAAGGTTGCCTTTTGACCATTTTTCCACAACTTTTTATTTCTTTTTGAAAAATATCATCATATATATTCATCTATATATATCCCTTCAATATGTCATTCGAATTTCGTCAAAAACAAAGACTCGTATGCTCTCCATCTAGAATAGGTAATTTTAATTGTCTAAACATTGATGTAATCGACCTATTCTATATAGAACACATATGAATATCTGTTTCATACGAAATTTGGTTGACATATTGGAGGGATATATAGATGAATATACATGGTGATATTTTTCAAATAAAATAAAAAAATTATGGAAAAAGATGGGGGCAGCCCTATCAAACCCTATATACATATGTGTGTGTGTGTATGTGTGTGTGTGTATGTATATGACTGTTAAAAATTTGGACTGCCCCCTAGGCCAGCTAAGCCCCCCCTCCATCCCATTTCCCCCATTTCTTTTTGAAAATTGTTTTAGTCGATTTTTATCATAATATCCCTATATTATGTCATTCAAATTTCCTGCGAATTAGAGACTCTTATGGTCTCCATCCAGAATGGGTCGCTTTCAACAATTCTATGATCGTTAAAAATGACTGTCAAGATGGAGGTCATCGGAGTTTCTATTTCTCACGAAACTTGAATGGAATAATACATGAATATAGTAATGAATTTCCACAGATTTGATTTTCAAAATTGTGAAAATATGACGAGAGAGGGAGAGGGGAGCCAAGTTAGCTCTCCAGGGGCAGCCCCCCCACCATTCCCCAACACATACATATATGTATTTGTGTATGCATGCAAGTATGCATATGAGTTATTGGGGCCGCCGCTGCCCTATTTTCCACAAATTTTTTGAAAAATATAACCATATATATATATATTCATCTATGTATCCCTCAAATATGCCATTCAAGTTTTGTCAGAATTGGAGACTCTTTTGCTATCCATCTGGAACATGTTGATTACAACAATGTGTAGACCGTTGAAATTACATGTTCTAGATGGAGGGTATGTGAGTCTCTGTTTCTGATTAAGTTCGAATGACATATTGGAGGGATATATAGATGAATCCACATGGTGATATTTTCCAAAAAAAATAGAAAATTTGCAGGAAAATGGAACGGGCAATCTCATTTTTTTCCTCTGTATATATGCAATTAGCTAAACTACATAGGCTAACATGCAATTTTCAAGGAAGGATTTTGATTAAATTAATGCATGGCATAAAACTAATTGACAACTCTATGCTTTGCACGAGAAACATGTTTCAAAAAAATACAAGAATATATTTCAACCTAACTCAGATTACATATAGTGAATAAACGGACACATGATTTTTATAAATAATATATAACATGATCCTGAGGTAGAATGAGTTAAAATTCTCATGACACTATCCATCAGTACATTCAAATCTCATTGCATACACTACTACAGATGATATTTCTCTCCAAATGTTGAAAAAAAATGCATGTAATGTTTCATAAATTAAAAATGCTTTAAAATATATGGAATTGTTCACAAAACTAGGAGTAGCATCTCAATATTGGACAAAATCGTTGTTTGAGAAAAATAATTCAATAAAAAAATAAAATTTGAATATAAATCATTTTATTAGAAGTAATACTCAGTTATACATTTAACAAAATGATACATGCATGTTAAATGGATATGGAAAGTAATACTTATCCAGATAATCTTAGTTTCTACTTTTTTATAAATAAAGATGGGGTTCAAACTAGAAAAGAAAGTAAAATATATTAATCAAGTTTATAGTTGCACTTAGATAAATAAAAATAAGACAGAGACAATTTCTACACAATCGCAATAATATCTCCCTTTTCTCTCTCCCTTATCTCCCATCACTCCATTCTACCATGATGGTTACAATGGTTGTACATTAACAAATCAAACCAATAATAAATATAAAATGTTTCACAGGTAAGATATTTTGTGTATGATTGTGTTTATGAAAAAAATAAAGAGAGAGAGAGAGACTCTACACAATCACATCAAGCAAACTTACTCTCCTTAGTCCTTCCCCATCTCCTCCATCATAACAAGCAAGAAGCCTATAAAAAATGTCATGCACTTATGGTGAGGGATAGCTCTCACCAATATCCCCCAATATATAGGAACCTCATGTTCTTCTTCGCATTTCTCCAATGAGAGTCCCTCACACATATAATCCAAAGGATCCATTGAATCATCTCTATCATAGGAAATACCATCACATTGTAATGTTAGAGACTCATAATTCATTAATTTTACATAAATGAATTGCTTTGCGAGATGAATGCATACTACTTGCCTATGTTACTAGTAAAATAAAAATCCATCATTGTAATAAGTGAATTGCATTCAATTTAATATTTACTAAAATTGCATTTTACCGAATATGTGCATGCTACATAGCCATGACTAGTATTGTGTCTACGACCCTCAATATATAAAGAATGAAAATAAAATAAAATAATAAACCAAATCAAAATAACGTGTATAACAAATAACTAAAAAACATAAAAAATATTTTTATTACTGCATTTGAAAATGACTCTAAGATGTAACATATTATGTTTAACCATGTCATAAATTTAGAATTGTTTTTATACACACATTGACATATGTCTATAAGATCTGCACACATAAAATCAATAATGCAGTTATTCTATTCGTTAAAAATCTCAATGATATCATTATCCATTTCCTTAAAAAACGTGACCATATAATTGAAAAGTAGAAACGATGTGCAATCCCTATCTTTATTAATATTCATGCCACCAAAATTAAAAAAAAATGTCTAAAAAAGGATATGATACTGGATTAATTGACATAGATATACAAGTTGCATCCACAAATAGATTAAGTAATATTGATACGCTTATCCACATCCATCCAGAAAAATACGTAATCATATTTGTATCGATATCAAAAAAATGAAAAGGCTATATATATATATATATATATATATATATATATATATATATATATCAGTGTCTAAATCCGAAAAAAATAAAATCATAAACACATCTCTTAAAAATGGATTCGTTGGTGGATATATGGTTATGGATATATAGGTTGCATCATATGTATATACAGCCATATATTTAGAAATATACATATATACACACATTAATATATGCATATACAATATATAATGATATATTCTTTATTCAAATATCCATATTAGTGTCCGAAATCAAAATTTTAATAATATATGTATTCACAAATATGTCTAAAAACTAAAAATGACATATTCATATTTATATCAATATAAAAATAAAAATATGTGTACATACCCACCAAAATAAAAATATAAATTCATATCCACTTAAAAAGAAACCAATCTCAGTTAAGCAGGGATACATCGCAACCGTCAATTTTGTTGATAAATTTTTATCTTAATGCAGCTTGCTATAGAAATGTAGGGATGTATCAATTATATCTGTTCCATACATGCAAATAATTTTGTTGTAAATAAATGTTTATTTATTAAAAAGTATTAAAAAGAATGTAGGATTTGTACAAAACCGTATCCGCGGACTATCATATATAGTAAGATAGATTGGAAAGATCTAGATAATGTGTTATGTCATTGTATTCTCACATGATATAGAGTTTGATGTCTTTTTGGGCAGTAGACCTTTCATAATATTTTTGCTTATAATATAATGCAAGTACTCGATAAATTTATTTCCACAAAATAATATAAAAGTAATATTTATTATATTCCTTAATAGCACCAATACGATTATCCTCTTTGAAAGGCACATTCTTGTATTTAGTGGGTAAAGGGGGGAAAGTTCTCGAATATATCCTTCATTAGCATCCTTGTGGAAATTTAAATAAACATTTTTTCTAAGAGTAATCTCATTTACAAGGACCCTTCAAATTATTGTAGTCGCAAATCTTGAACTCACATCGAAAAAAGACCTTTATCTTACCATTAACATATAGTTTTGTTTAAATTATTCTTATCCATATGTCACTTCTTCAACCCACATTTCTACCTCCACTATTTTATTTATTCATGATTTTTCCATTAAATTACGTAAAAGTCCATCAACAATACACCCCATTTCTATGTATAGTTGAACGTTAAAAAAGTAACAATGTGGTAATAAATCTTTAATATTATCTTAATGAGATTTTGAGTTGTTAAAATTTCAGGTTAGAAAGATAAAATGATCAACTAAATTTTAATAATTAAGGATGACATTGAGACAAATATTAAAGATTGTGTATCGTTTTGTTACTTTTTAAAGTTGAAGTATGGCTAAGTTAGGGACTTCTGTGTAATTTACTCTATTTTTTAGATAGATAAATCCTTCCCTTCTTCCGAATTAACTAATTTCCTATTTAAAAAAAGATAAAAACATAAACAGAGAAGAAGATAATGACATTCCGTAACAGACCCAAACATTGCCAACGAAGGGCGCAACATCACCCTTGAGACCGTCCGATCATGATTTGATGGGTTGGATCAAATGTAGGCCTTACCGTGGTGAAGTCATCAGAACAGTATTCTGATCGGACGGTCCAAGAGATCTGAATCCGGATCCGCTCCAAGTAATAATTTCAGCACTAGTCCTACGGTCACAACCGTCCCCGCGCAAATCCTTGACCCATAGACCTCTCTGCCTCCTATATATATACCGCCAAGATGCCTCCAAACCATATCCCTCGTAGTCTCTCTCTACTCAATGGGTCGCCTTCAGATCACCGCCACAGTCCTCTTCCTCCTCGCCGCCTCCTTTCCCCACAGCTCCTCGTCCTCGTCCGCCCATCCCGCCTTCGATGCCGGCGGTGCTCCCTCCTTCGCCCTCGACGGTGATGTGGACGAACTGACGGTGGTGCGGCGGGAGGAGTACGACGGGGGAAGGATCATCGACATCAGCCACCGCTACGTGGAGGATATGCCCTCGTGGGGGTCGTCGGAGGGGATCGGGCAGTTCCTGTGGCTTCCCCATAGCATGAAGAACGGCTCCCTCGCCAACAACTCCGAGATGAAGATGCCCACCCACACCGGCACCCACGTCGACGCCCCCGGCCACGTCTTCCAGCACTACTTCGAGGCTGGATTCGACGTCGACACGCTCGATCTCGCCGTTCTCAATGGTACTTGTTCCGAAAGTTGCTCTTTTAGATGCGTAGCGGTTTTTATTTTTTTATTTCCCTTCCCCCCTTATTCCGATGGGCTTTGTTCTGCAATCGACTTTTAAATATTCTGCGTGCTTTAGGATAGTTTGGTAAGGATGTGGTGGTTGGATAGGAGGTGGAGGCAGACTCGCCGTTTGTCATGCGATTGTGTCTGTGGTAAAAGGAGAGAGAATATGCTCACTTTAAAATTTTTTATTTGCAATAGGCTTCAAGTGTTAGAATAAGGAAATATTAAAGCATAATTCTAAAAGGTGGCTTTACTCTTACTTTCTCTCAACCTCTCATGAAGAATTGGATTGCAAACTTTTAGTTGGAAATAGATGAATTATATACACACTGGATGATGCAGCAGTGTTTGGAAGAATTAATTGGATGGCTGCTGTTTGCGAAAACAGAGCCTTACTCCTATTTCCCAAGACTGTTTGCGTTGAGTATTTTGGAAGTTCTTACCAATATCAAGGCTTAGGAACCTTTTGATTTTTATATATCAATAAGAATTTGTAGTTTATAGGTAATGCTATTTGCAACCTTAATTTTGCAATTGGTAACTAATTTGACGAGTATGTTACCCAGAGTTCATTACCTTTTGTTTTCTTTGGGTCTTCTTCCTTATCTTCTTCCAAAATATGCATAACTTATTCAAGTTTCGTTTTTGGAAATTTGCTTCCTGTTTTAGTAGCTTCCATTCTTTATCTATTAATGTTTCTCTATCTGTGAAACAGGACCTGCGTTGGTAGTAGATGTCCCGCGAAATAAGAATATAACTGGTGAGAGATCTTAGTCTTACCTAATTGCTTTCAATGTGATAGTTATTTTAAGATATTTTACGTAGATGCTTCTACATAATTTAATATGCCCATATTCATTTTATTTATTTGGTTGCTATAGGTAATTTTTTTAACTTATAAGCAAAGAAGGTCAGTTGATGCACCAGTTAGGAGATACGAGTGTTGGGTTGTTGAGCCGGCTAAGAGAGGGTGAGGACGGCCCAAGAAGTGTTGGAAAGAGACTATACGAAGAGATCTTAGTTTTTGGATATAAGCCCAAGATTGACCCAAGATAGATCTGTATGGAGGCGAAGAATCCATGTAGCCAACCCTACTTAATTGTGGGAAAAAGCTTTGTTGTTGTTGTATAAGCCCGATATTATGCAGCTTGGGCAACTGCTTCCATTGATTTGAAAAAAAATGTACACATGAATCTCTTAGTGACGAATATATAGGCTTTACATCTAGGGAGGCCAACAAGGCCTTGCATTTAGAAAAGTTTAAGACTATGGCCAATATGGCTTCGGAGAAGGAAAACTATATGTAAGATATGGCCATAAGGACTTGAAAAGCGAAAAGTAAGTCTGAGCTATGACCCTAAGGCCAGGAAAAAAAGATAAGTATAAACAACTCAGGTTTTCTTTCAACTCTGTGCCACTGATTCAATCTTCTTGATCTTGTGACTATTCCACCGTTTTGTTGTTGTTGACAAAGATGCATAGGTATAGTAACTCTTGGAAAACTGTTGCAATGAGGTCCATCCTTCAAAGCTTGATGTTTCCCTTTAAGTTACCTATGATTGGCTTTTTTGCATTGCTTTGATGTACTTGTTCTACAGTCTGTAGCTCTTGTGGATACGCAATAGAACTGCCTTGCACTTGACTTTGGTGGTAAAAATTACCACCTTGTTTTTTCTTTGAAACAACAGTCAACTTTTGATTGCTTGATGATTTGACCATGTTTTCATCCAAATGAATCTGTTGCTTTCCCCGGAATCTAAGTGCTGCTTATGCTTTGATTTTGGCTGCTTACATAGCCAATGTCCTATACAAATACCTTTTGGATTGTGCTATCACAAATATTTTGCCTTTTTTAATTGAAAATGTGAATCATGATCATTGATATCAAACATATCATGATTCTTTTTACATTGACAATGGTCCCACTATATGATTGGGTGCATTGATATATGCAGCATATGATTTAGTTATTCTTTTATTTTTTGATCTTTGGGAGCAATTGAACACTTTTATGAACTTTAGGATGCATGAAAGTCCAATTAAGTCAACAATATTTTTACTTATAAGCCTGTTATTAGGGGGTTTGGGTAAGATATTTATTTCTCAAACTTTGTTAAATTACAAAGTGGCCCGTCGATGGTTATACATGATGCAATAAATGGAAAGCAAACGAAGAAGAGAAAGTTTGTGAAATCTATGAAGTGAAAGGCAAACCAATCAAAAGCTATATCTGGCAGTCTTCTCATCAGGCTTCCCTTCTGTTCTGATTATTTCTGTTTAGCAAAAATTATTTCTAATTATTTCTGATTAGCAGCAGATTTCTCAGATTGCACCACGTTGAAAAAAAGTCAAAATTACCTCATATATATTCCAAATATACTCATATATAGCTTGTAAATTATGGAAGAGATGTGTGTGTTGGTGTTTAAACAAATCAAATATACTCATATATAGCTTATAAACAGTGTGTCAAGTGGTCTAGAACTTGCCAAACAGGTGCACAGAGCAGAAGATAAAATGCAGACAATAGATGTAAGAAAGGTTGACCGAAGGTTTGGTGCTCAGGGCATCAATGATCACAAAGGCACTGCTGTATTCAGCTTAATTATTTGTATGTTATGAGGTTGCAGTTGTCTAGTTCATAATGATTTGGTAGATGCTTTTGCCACCTCATTGATTCCTTAGTATATGCTAGCTTAATTTTTAGTAGAACGATAATGACATTAATGCTGTTAATAGCTGAGGAGGCATATGTGATAAGTTTATGAAGTGATGGTGTGTTACTTGCTAAGAGCTTGGTGCATAGTGCATCAAATGATTATGAATGCGCATCTGTAATCAGCTTAGTTATGTCCTGTTGTTCTATTTGTCATGTTAATGATATGGTAGATGTCCTCGTCATTGATTCCTTAGTAGATGTTAGTTTAATTTATGGTAGGATGCCAATGACAAGCAATTCTGTTAACAGCTGAGGTCATGGAAAACCTTCACATCCCCAAGGGTGTTCGCCGGGTGCTTTTCAGGACATTAAATACTGACAGGTACCTCCCTTTTGTTATCTTTTTGGCCTCTGCTTGAAAGTAAATTTTAAGCATCAGCGTTCATCATCAGTGCCTTTAATTTACATTTGCTGTGGACATTATGCATCAGCAGTCCTTCCATCCATGTCTGTAATGCCTTGGATTTAGCTTTTCTGACAAATTTTTTTATGCATATATGATATTGTTTTTCATTCCGACAGCATTTTTCTTATGCAGTATAAGTTTTTACTTTACAGATAGGTGTTTAGAACACTGACAATTAGTCAATTCAATTGTATTTAATCAATTTGGAGGTGGTTAGAGAATCCAAGTAAAACCTCAAATGTGTTCTGGGGATTAGTGCAAAGATATCTGTCATTTGTAGCTGTAAGTACAAGTGAGAAAATATCCCAAATGTTACCTTGGAGAGGGTCAACATGATATAATCTATACATGAATCTAGAGATCTTGTGTTTCCACCAATGTTAAAGTTTTCATGGGCCAAGCACCCCTTATTATGTTGATGGATGGAGGGGTAGATACCTCTTTGTTTCTCTGTTTTCCCTCTATTTCTAGATTTATTCCAAGAAAATTATCTCTAGATAATGTTATTAAAATATTTTCAAAGCTGGCGTATACCAAATATCACACCAAGATTGAAATTGTTCAAGATAATTTCTAACTAATGTTATGCTGTTTCAGCAAGATCCATGCATTTATTTTGCAGCATCAATACCTGCAAAGTTGCCCTTTAAAAGTGTTTTTTTATTATCTTCTCTTTGTTTGTAAAGTGGACATATTTGAGTATTAATAGGTCATCACCTATGTATTATTAGGGATAAATAAGAAAGGACCATTGAATTTTCTAAAGGCGTACTTATCTATTCACATTAATAATAGCTTGGCCCTCTTAAAATTGCTTAATTGGGGAAGTCGAAAGAATTTGACCTTTTCTAATATTACAAAAACCATAAATACCATGTTCCTTCTTTTTATCCTCCTTGTCTCTGCACTAGTTGCCCCTAATTAATTCTTCCCTTTAGAGATCATGTTCTCGAATGATGCAGATAATGGTGTCCTTCGTTTGATTGTAAACTTCAGGAAGCAAATTGAATACTTCTATGATTTCCAATTTAGATGACTATCCGGGGTATGCAATTGGCCTTAGTTACCATATTCATCCACACATGCTATCCCACCACCTGCTCATCAAGGAGGTAGGATGGGCAGTATGTGTGTACATCGATGATGGCTTTTCTTTCTGTCTTCCTGGATTGCCTCGTTTGCCTCTTTAAGTGTTTAAGTACACTTTTCATTTGGATCTTTAGTCAAAGTTTTGAAGCCTTCTGAATAGGATACTTTGGGTTCTACTTAGAAGTTATTTGACATTTGGTGACTCGCTTTATGTTTGAACTAACTCTAAGATTACACCTAGATAATTCGTGAGTTTAAGCTTTCCTCTAAAATCCCTAGGAATGCTTACATAGATGGTGGTGATAGTGTCTGGTTGAGCATGTCATAGAGATATTCACTCTACTGAAATTTGGTTTTTGCAGATTCTTGAGGAAATTGAGGATGCTTCAATTATATTCTTTTCAAGGGGGATGTTTTTTAAGCCTTACATTAACTCGGTGTAATTGTTAGTTCAAGCTATTTGTGCATTAAATTTCCTAATAAACACTTTAAAGAAATATCGTGACACAAGGGGTGTGATGCTTTTTAGATAGCCTCACCAATATGCACAAGTTGCAACACAAGTAATGTATGACTAAACATGAAAGAATTGTGTGATTAGATATTCAGTAATCTGATTGCCCATCTAATCACATACTTTAATGATTGCTCTCAGATAAGAGTTGAAAAAATTGTAGCTTATAACAACAATGTCATCAACACCTTTCTCAATACATTTTTTATGAACTGGGATGGGTCTCATTTGAAGGAGATGATGTTGGGAAAAAGACATGAGTGGGAGATAACACTAGGATGAAATCCGGTCTTGGAGGAGATGGACGACTAGAGTACATGGATAGTGTTGATATTTATGCAATAAATTGACAATTCAATAGAAGTCTAGGATGATCTCAACTAGAAGCTTATCCAAGCAATAGTATAAGTTGATCCCAAGTAGTAGTAGTAGTCGTAATAGAGTGGTTCCTCCTATATGAAGATCTTTGAAATGGGTCTCTCTTATACCGAGTCTTGAAGATTAGATTTCTTCTATATGGTTGTCTTAGGTCACTTCTCTCATATAAAGACCCTAGGCGCTAGTCTCTCTCATATAGGGATGCCAAGAAGGATTTTGTTAAACAAGCTAGTGAACATGCGTAGGTAACGGTCCCAAGATTTGACCTAGTCTTTTGGATGGTAGGTACACTGCACTACCGACATACCATTTAAGTGGGTTCAATGCCAAGAAGGATTCTTATATAAAGACCCTAAGCGCTAGTCTCTCTCATATAGGGATGCCAAGAAGGTTTTTGTTAAACAAGTTGGTGAACATGCGTAGGTATCGGTCCCAAGATTTGACCTAGTCTTTTGGGTGGTAGGTACACTGCACTACCGACATACCATTTAAGTGGATTCAATGCCAAGAAGGATTCTTACATATAACCTCAAAGAAAATATCTTATTCTGGGCACAAATATATGATGGATGGAAGAAGATGCTCTCTTGAGTCATCTAAGTAAAAGAAAAAGATATTTATCTACTTTCTCTCCTTTCTCTTGTACTTATCAGAATTTTAGTGGCTAGTGAATAAGTGTTGTTCAATAAAATTAGGACGTCTTAGTAGAGGAATGCCATTTGTAAGGTGATCTACTATCATGGAAAGCCAAAGGGGGATGCCTGATTTGGCACTATTAAGGTGTTGAAGAAGGTTGAAGCTCTGGATATGCGAAGGCTGGAGTAATTGGTCTCGTCTCTATGTGAAACATCCTCTCTTTTTTTGAAGGAAAGGGTGTACATTGTAACACACAAAAACTTTTGTATTTACAAGTTTAATTATCAGAATTACAAAGACTATGAATCATTTAAATCTTGGCATGACCAATCGCATTCTCAATATAAAATCTCTATTATGGAAAACCACCCTATTTCTTGTCAGCCAATCTGTCAAAGTTAGGATAAGGTATTGATCCTCTCTGTTAGTTCATGCTTGAGTGTTTGTATTTTGATGATAACAAAACTTGAGCAGTTAGAAAAACTTATGTAGTTAGCTTGAATCTAGGTCAAGAGCAGGAAGCTAAGAAGCTTAAAGAAGTTCAAGGCTAAGGAACTCCTGTTCAAGCTCAAGAAAGGATCTTAAGTTTAAAAAGAAGACAGATTTTTTTCTTGAGTCTTGTATATTAAAATTGTCTTGGATTGTAAAAGACCTCAAGTATCATGCATCTTATATATCAAGACTTTTGACTTTGACCTTGACTTTCATGTCAACATGTCAAGCTGATTGATCATCCTTCTTACACTGATTGATCATTCCGGTTGGATCAACAACCTTGTCTGATCGATACATCTTGAGTGAACAGTTTGCCTTGATCAATCTATCAACCTTTGTTGATTGATCAGTCACACCTGGTCTATCAATCCTTATTTATGATTGATCAAGTTTTGATTCCATTGATTATATAATGACTATATTATGATTGATCAATGTCGCTCTCATTGATTGATTAACTTCTTATTCTGATTGATTATCCAAATCCATTTGATCGATCATTTGATTTTGATCGATCGTTTAAATATCCTAAACAATCGTTTTCCGTTTCAGGAAGATTTTTAAAGGGGATTTCATTTCTGATTAGTTCACGACGGCTATGTTTTCTAAGCTAATGGTTATGTGGACTCTAGGCCTCTTAATAGGACCTCATACCTCAATCTATAACAAACAACAATGAGAATAATATCTCATTCTATCTACTCTTCATTCTATATTCTACGAAAGAAGGTTTTAAGAGTTGCCTTTTGTTCTATGCATCAGTCCAACAACTTCGGTGTTCAATGATTCATCTTATGGGCTCGTTCCTCGCTCTATAAGATTGTTTTAGTTTTGCCTGACTGTGTAATCAATTCAAGTTGTAATACGGTTGGGTTTCCTTCGTAAATAACTCAGGTTAGTAGAAGATTCGTGTGGGTCAAGTTGAATGTCCGAGTTGGGAGACTGTGATTGTCATGTCACAACGAGGATGTTGTGAATATAAGTAGCGGAGGTTGTAATAATCTAACCCAAACATAGTCAAGCATCGGAAACTCACTAAATGTGAGAATGTGTTATAAGTAGTAGGGATTACTACTTAACAACATGGGTTTAAGTATTTTTGGGTGGTTGTTGTTATAAAATAGAAAGCGGAAGCGGAATAACATAATAAAGAAGAATAATCACGAAGAACACAAAGATTTTTATGTGGAACCCTACTCCGTGAGGAGCGGGATGAAACCACAGGAGAAGCCCTCAACGGGGCGGATATTCTATTAGAACTTTCTCAATGAGTACAGGAGGTCTGGGGCTTCTTATATAGCCTTCCCAGAGCCTCCAAGTCCCACTGTTGGTCCATGTGGGACTAAACACATGATGGGGGTAAATGGATCTTCTCCAGGATCCATTTACCCTGTTACAACATAAAGGGCGCACAACCAAATACTCTAACACTCCCCCTCAAGCTGGAGCATGCAATGCTCAGCTTGGACAAACAGAAAGAAATTCAACTCAACTCTACACGACACTACGGACAATATCAACCCAACGCGCACATGCTGCAGTCGAGGACGTTGCTTCTCATGCCGTGTAGGTGAGGAGGACGAACGGGCTGGAGTGTGAGTCAACTGAAGACTCGGAACCTGACCATCGAGTCTGAACTTGCGCCTGGAGTCTCCTCGTCGGAGAACTGGGTCTCTCCCATCTGGCTCAGAGAATGGTGCACTGCTCTGGTGTACCTATGATACCACATGAAAACCCTTGCCAACATATGACATAGGGAATGGTCGTCTACTCTGGAGTCCCTATGGCTCACATGAAAACTCTGGCCTGACAACAAGAAGAATGATGGGGACCTCGAAACAAACGATGGCAACTTATGCTCATCTGTCAATGACCGCACACTTGTGCGTGTCTGAAACTGGAGACTCGGAAACAATCGTCGAGTCTGAACAACCGTAGAGTCTGATCAACTGGTTGGTCTGGAGACTGGCATCTGAATCTGGAATCGGGATCATGAACAGACCTGTGACTCTACATATACTCCCCCTTTCTCCCATACTTGTCGGAAAACGTGAACGTCGATCAAGTTGGGAGAAGACAAGATAAAATGGGGAAGAACATGAAAAACTTGCGGCTTTTCTTCACAAATTTTTTTTAAGCCGTCATTTTTTTTTGAACATATTTTTTTTAAAGTCGTTTCGACATTTTTTTTTTCGGCTTTTCATCTTTTTTTTTAAGCCGTTACAACCATTTTTTTTTCGGCTTTTCTTGCATTTTTTTTGCAACGTATTTGCGTACGGCTTTTTATTGTACGCGCCTCTTTCAAAAAACATTTAAGCCGTGCAATTTTTTTTTATCGGCTTTCATTTTCCCCTTTTTTTTTGAAAACTTTGCAATTTTTTTTTTTACACCACACTCTCTTTCCCCCCCCCCTTTTTTTTTTGGTTGAAACCACTCACGGGCCAAAAATAAATCACGCCCCTTTTTTTTTGTACGGCCCACATGGGCCCCTTGCAATAATAATTTTTTTTTTAAGGAACGGCTAGGGTTCCCATCGTGGGAACCCTATCATTTCGCCAATGCCCCCGCAGTGGCTTTTCGTATGCCGCCGCCTTGGAGATCTGGGGTTACACGCGCCGCCCTGGAGAGATGAGTGTCGCCGCGTAAAGACACGGTTCGCCGCCTGGAGAACCTCGCTTGACGGTTGAAGAGGAAGCTCAGGGCGCGCGGGGCTGCGCCGCCGTCTGCGGCGCCTGGAACTTCGTCGCTTGCCGCTGGAGCGCCGAGTGCAGATGTGCCCCTAGGTGCGGCGCAACATCTGGAGGAACCCTGGGCTTCGCGGCGGAGATGCCGCCTGAGAATTGCGCGCTCGAGGAGGTTGACTGGCTGTGCGGGAGGGACTCCTGCGACGACCTGTGATGAGGAATCGTCGCCGCCGTTAACTGGTTGCATCACGCGGAGGGTGCGCGGTGCTAGAGGGGCCGCATCGCCGCCTGGTGGGACTGGAGGAGAGGGGCCACCAAGGGAAGGTGCGGCGATGCCGCAGATAGCCTGTGCCGAGAAGCGACGTCGGGGAAGGACTTTCGCGCGCATACGAGTGCGCGCACGCCTGCGCGAGCGGGAGAAGAGGATGCACCTGTAAGGGTTGCGCCGCCTATACACGCAACAGTTCTGCCTTGGGCTTATTGCCTGGAGGCTGTAGGGCCCCCCCTCGAATGAGGAGCACCGCCTGTAGCCAAGGAGCGCCACCTGCGCTGGAAGGAATCGGCCTGAAGATTGTGAGGGCGCTGCCTTGAAGTGCAGGTGACTCCGTGCTCACGATGGAGCTGCATGAACAGGAGGTCACGTCTGGAAAGGCCTCTACCAAGAGAAGGTTCCCTGGAACTCTTGCTCCAGGATGAACCACACGAATCACGAACAGAACATCAAATCTCGGTTTCAAAAAAAAAAAACTATGGCTTGAGGCGTGAACCTGGACTGCGGAGAATTAGGGTTTCTTGAAAGAAACCCTATTTTTCAAACCTTCATACAAGGCTGATTGATCTCCAGAACTGGAACATAAATAATCGAGAGAGAATTCAAACCGAATCTCGAATAAAAACAAGAACACGAAATCCTCAAGAATCGACCCGCTCTGATACCATGTTATAAAATAGAAAGCGGAAGCGGAATAACATAATAAAGAAGAATAATCACGAAGAACACAAAGATTTTTATGTGGAACCCTACTCCGTGAGGAGCGGGATGAAACCACAGGAGAAGCCCTCAACGGGGCGGATATTCTATTAGAACTTTCTCAATGAGTACAGGAGGTCTGGGGCTTCTTATATAGCCTTCCCAGAGCCTCCAAGTCCTACTGTTGGTCCATGTGGGACTAAACACATGATGGGGGTAAATGGATCTTCTCCAGGATCCATTTACCCTGTTACAACATAAAGGGCGCACAACCAAATACTCTAACAGTTGTTAACGAGTCCAATTGGGTCAACCCCAACAAGTTGTTAGGACCAGCTTTCTCCGTTAATGGATCTGGGACCTAAGCTGAGGATGTTATACCGGAAATCTTAGTATAATGGCTATCCTCCCCACACCGGGAAAACCATGTCTGATGAGTAGATGTCACCTTCAGATGTCAATGATGATTCTTTTTCCTCAGTTGGCTCCATGCTCCATTGCATTCCATCACCTTGGGGGGGATCTCCCCCTCTTCCAGTGCATGACCATTTTCGAGCATTAGTCATTTCCCCTTCGCAAAATGCATTTCACTTTCTCTCTCTCTGACCTTCTTGTGAGGTCTCCCTTGCACCTTGCTCTCCCTCCGCTTGCTCCCGTTAATCTCCCTCCGCTCATCTTTATCCTTCCCCACACCCACTTTTGGTTATTCCATGTGCAACATACTTGTTTCAGCAACACATGCAAAAATAACAAAGCTTCACAAAATTTCACAAACTTTGAGAATTTTGAAAAAGAGAGACAACAACCGCAAATATTGAAACAAAATATCTAGACTTGATCTGATACCCATGTTGAAATATAGCAAGAATATGTGCAACATTTAAAAATAAGAAAGAAAAATGTGAAAATTTGTGGTCCGAGATGGTTAGGTTGACTGTCCTACACCAAGGAATATGGACTCTGTGGGTCAAATCCTTAAAATATTCTTCTTAAGAGATACAAGAGATGTTGGGTCATTTATATAGTTCTGCAAACACACCCAAGTCCCACTGCTAAGCAATGCGATACTAAAGATTACAGGGTATTGTAATTGGATCGATGGGAGATGTTTATATACGTACTCTGACAATTTTCATTGAAGCTTATTTCTGAACATACCTTCTCTAATTATGTATAATTCTAATATATAAAGCAGTCGTCATTATTCTTGATGAATTTTTGTGTTTGTTTGGAATATTGTGTTAACCTATTCATCTTTTTTGTAAAATGTAATAGCAGATATTGTTTTTGTTGGAGTATTTGGTAGTGCACCTATTGAGTTGTAGCAGGGTAAATGGATCCTGGAGAAGATCCATTTACCCCATCCTGTGTTTAGTCCCATACCGCCCAATGGTGGGACTTGGAGGCTCTGGGAAGGCTATATAAGGAGCCCCAGACCTCTTGTACTCATTGAGAAAAAGCAATGAAGCATATACCCCTTTGAGGGCTTCTCCCGTGGTTTCATCTCGCTCCTCACGGAGTAGGGTTCCACGTTAAAATCCCGTTCTTATTTTGTTCTTTATCTTTTCCATGTTCGCTTCCGCATTCTTCATATTTTATAACATGGTATCAGAGCGGGTCGATTCTCGAGGAGTTTGTTTCTTTTATATTTTGTTCGAGAGCCGATTTTGATATTTTGATCTTGAAGATTAGTATTGTTGTTCATTCAAGTTCGAGATCAAGTTTCTAGGGTTTTGGTGAAACCCTATTTCTTCAAGTTTCATGTTCTGAATATTGGAGAATATCTCCAGCCACTGTCGTGCAGTCAACCTCCTTTGCATACAAAGGTTCCAGGCGGCATCCACCTGCAGCCCCTCCAAGTCGTCTACCCTTTGCATATGAAAGATGTCGCACTACCCTTGACGCACTCTTGCGTACTCTCCAGGCGGCAACCACCTACGATCTGCGCCTCCTATTGGAGGTTGCTTCGGGCGACATCTTTCGAGCGACGAGCAACGGAGTTCGAGGAAACCCCAAGCGGCGCACCTCCTCAGGAACTCCTCCAGGCGATTTCCTCCTCGCGCGCACATCTACCTCGCGCGCCTCCATCGCCCTTGCAAAGATCCCAGGCGCGCGACGCACAAACCCAGTTCTCCTATTGGCGGCGTCCCCACTCCCCCTTGCGGTTTCCTTACGGGTGATCGTGAACAACATCTTCACCCTCCCTTCGATGGATCGAATCAACAGGCGAGTGGAGACAAGATCTCAGATTGGCGTCGATCCATCTCCAGCAAGCCCCCAGGCGGGGCTCGTTGAGCGTGCGATGCTCTCTCCAGCCAACCCGTCTTCGCCGCGCGATGAAACAGAGAAACCCCCCTTTTTGGGGGGCGGCGGCGGCGATGAGGTTTCCAACGAGGAACCCTAAGGCGGGGCCAGTCCCCCTTTATTAAAAAAATTTTTTTGGGGGGCTGCAATTGTAAAGCCTAAGTGGGCGTTTGTTTATTTTTTATTTTTTTTTTAAAAAAGGGGAAGATCAAGTTGTTGTTGGGACCCAAAATTGAAAAAAGAGAGAGAAAAAAAATTGAAAAGAGAGAAAGAGAGAGAGAGAGAGAAAGAGGAAGAGAGCTCTACATTATTGTAAGCCCAAATAGGCTTATTGTATTTTCTTTAAAAAAAAAGAAGAAGAGGCGCGTACAAAAAAAAAACAAAAGCCGTACGCATAGTGAAAAAAATGTTGATGAAAAGCCGAAAAAAAAGAGTGTCAACGGCTTAAAAAATGTTTCAAAAAAAATGATGAGACGGCTTTAAAAAAATTGATGAAAAAACCGCAAGAAAGTTTTTGGAATATTCATGTTCTTGTTGTTTACCCCTTATCTTGTCTTCTCCCAACTTTGTCGATGTTCATGTTCCGACAAGTATGGGAGAAAGGGGGAGTATATGTAGAGTCACAAGTCTATTCATATGCTCCAGATGTCAGATCTTCATATTCCAGGCCAGTGCACGTTGTTCAGACTCTACAGATCCAGTTTCAGACTTGACGTCAGATATTTCCGAGTCTCAGTTTCAGACACGCACGAGTGTGCGGTCATTGTCAGATGAGCATATGTTGCCATCATTGTCAAAGGTCCCCATCATTCTTCTTGTTGTTAGGCCAGAGTTTTCATGTGAGCCATAGGGACTCCAGAGCAGAGGACCGTTCCCTTGAGGTCAAGGGTTTTCATGTGGTATCATAGGTACACCAGAGCAGTGCACCATTCTCTGAGCCAGATGGGAGAGACCCAGTTCTCCGACGAGGAAACTTCAGGTGCAGTTTCAGACTCGATGGTCAGATTCCGAGTCTTCAGTTGACTCACACTCCAGCCCGTTCGTCCTCCTCACCTGCACGGCATGAGAAGCAACGTCCTCGACTGCAGCATGTGCGCGTTGGGTTGATATTGTCCGTAGTGTCCTGTAGCGTGAGTTGAGTTTCTTTCTGTTTGTTTGTCCAAGCTGAGCATTGCATGCTCCAGCTTGAGGGGGAGTGTTGGAGTATTTGGTAGTGCACCTATTGAGTTGTAGCAGGGTAAATGGATCCTGGAGAAGATCCATTTACCCCATCCTGTGTTTAGTCCCATACCGCCCAATGGTGGGACTTGGAGGCTCTGGGAAGGCTATATAAGGAGCCCCAGACCTCTTGTACTCATTGAGAAAAAGCAATGAAGCATATACCCCTTTGAGGGCTTCTCCCGTGGTTTCATCTCGCTCCTCACGGAGTAGGGTTCCACGTTAAAATCCCGTTCTTATTTTGTTCTTTATCTTTTCCATGTTCGCTTCCGCATTCTTCATATTTTATAACAGTTTTGAACCTATGATTTACGATAGTTTCTTTAATTGGTAGAAGTTTTCATGATCCTATCACATTTATGTTTTTCTACAAACTTTTGACCAGATAATAAGGTTGCAGTTGTATACCTGAAATGATTATATTTCTGTTGAATGTTGTTACCATGTTTTATGTTCACTGCCAGGAAACTCATGTGGAAGAAAGAATTTGATACAAGCTATGTCGGATTTATGAGAGATGGGGCACAGTGGCTGGTGGACAACACTGACATCAAGCTTGTTGGTAAGATGTAAATTATGTTTTTTTTGCTTGATTCATGGTGACGTTAGTAACATATTAAATACACCATGAAGTCATCACTAAATGCTACTTAAACATGAATGGATGTAAAGTTTTTACCATATACAACTTCATTAGCTTTGGCATTTGGATTTATCCTTGTTGAGAATTGCTTTCAGGTTTTTGCTGTGATTATATTATATTAACTGGTCGTATTGCAGATCCCTGCTATTTTCCCAGTGTTTGTGTTTGTGGGCCTTGCCTGCCTTCTCCGTGGACCTTTAATGTAGAGCTGTAATTCACGTAATTCGACCATTAATGCTATTGATTCAGGTGCATAAAGAATGTGTGACAGCTTTTGAACAGTCTCCACAATTTTTTGAACCGTCTCCATAATACACTCCTTTGTTCTTGAATGGATTCATGGAAATGTTTCTAGAATGATCGTTAGAATGATCAGATATCTTTCCTGGGTTGGTAGCACTTGCATAGTACGTGTAGGCTTAGTGGCTCAGTGATGGAAGGGGGTGCGATCTTCTGGATTAGCTACTCCATTCTCGGAAGCCAGGATTGTTGGCTTCGTTTTGATGGTGGAGTTTGTTGGATGGCATTGTGTCCTTGGTCTAGGTGAGGAATATGCTTGGGAATGGGTGGGAGAGGACTTCTCTGACTTTTAAATACATGAGGTACTAAGGAAGAGGCCAATGATGCTGATGCCAGAATTTAAGAGGGATTGTTGCTTGTTATAAAATCAGTGTGCTGTTGAAGGTTAAGCTGCATTGATGATTGATGATGGGGGTTAGCCTAGTTACTATCATGCTTCATAATAGGTGTGGGATAGGGCTGGATGACACCTACCTGATGTCTGGCAACAAGTAGGAGGATGTGGAGTGCTTGTTTTTCACTTGCCCATACATTGTCGTAGCATGAGGAGAGCTGAGGATCCCTTGTATTGATGATGGGGTGTAGATACCTTCTAGACAAGCTTCAAATCCGAATGAGTGGGTGCTTACAGGAGATGACAAGACAGAAATGAACCACTTGCAGTCCTATGGGTTATTTGGTGCAAGAAGATCTCAGTGGTGTTCAAGGACATGAGGCACTATGTTGTGAATGTTGTGCATAGTATAGGAATGTTGTATGTATCATGGGTGATCTTGCATCATTGGGAGTGTAAAACCTAAGTTGCAATATTTTTGGTTGAGATATCATATTGGATGATCATCCTACAGCATCTCAAATAAAAGTCAATTTTCACAATGATTGCATGGGAGTTGGGATTTTGATCATATGGAAGTATAAAGTGTGTTTCTAGATTGTGCTCCCACCCAAATCGGACTACTTGAATGCATTTAGTATATTTAAATCTCTTCCAAACAACCTTAATGTCATTAAGTTATCAAGGGTTCTAAAATCACAATTTCACCTGATTGTGCTTTGGAGCCCTTTTAGTTGAATGGTCATGGATATTGTTTTTTGAGCATTTTTACTGTCGTTTAATTGAGATCTATTTGAGCATCCATAACATTAGTGAAACTCTGTAAGGACCGCCGTGGTCATGGGAATACAAACTAAGTGATGCATCTATGCCACTTATGCAACTAAGTGGAAAGGTTCACAAAATCCTATTTTGCCTTTCTGTCGTTAACTAGTTTCTCAAAATAGTAAAGCTCGAACCTGAAGCATTTATTACATTGAGAACCCTGGTGGCAACACTTGTATTCCTGGTAAATACAATAAACATCACAAATAAGTTAAGATGATCACTAACAACCGATAAACAATATGCATCACTATTGAGGTTTTAAATTCTCTTCTTTGCAAGCTTCGGATGTGATGATTCATTTTTGCTCTGGAATGCTCATTGGTTTTGTCACATATACATGGTTGATTGAGGTTGAGCATTTTTTTACAGTTTCCGTATCATGTGAAGTCGTGAATTTGAACTCCAAGTTATCATGCCTGGGGTTCTTTAGTTAAATCTGCATAAAAAATTGGTTTACACAAGTGGCATCCATTGATAAGTGGAAACATATACATCAACTATCGTGTGGGACTTTCATAAGTGGAAACATATACATCTACTATTGTGCAGGACTTTCTCTTTATGAGAAGGTGATGACTAGGTTGTCTGTGCCACCGTTAAAGTTCTGCCTGACCTGACGGTTCCAAAATTTTATCAGAAAATGTTAAGATTTCAACAAGATGTTTCAACATGAAGTTGGTCCTATTTATTGATTTGATCAAATGTGTCAATGCTGCATGAAAGACGTCTTTCTATTGTGGTGATCTATCTCCCTGGATGGCACAGAATGCAAAACCCAATTAATTTGCCATAATAGTCTTTTTCGGCTATTAATGGCGTTTTAGACTGCATTTGCCAGAACAATAGCTACTCTGTGTGTATTATGTAGGGTCATAGTTGGTGACTATACCTTATTGGCATTTAGATGGTGAGAAACTAATGTCTAGAGTATGTCAGCTCATGCTTTTGTCTGCAATTGCCGGAACAAGCAGCTGCTGCATGCCCATTATATCGGTTAATTGCTATGTTACTATCTCTTGTTGTCATGTCTATATAGATAAATGATGCAAATACCACATGTATGTCAGCTCCGGATGACAAAGCATGCGAATATCATCGGCACTGGCTTAATGCTTTGACTTTACCATTTACATTTGGTTTCTCTCCTTAGTATGTTAGTCTTGGCATGAACTGCGTAATCAGTTTATTATATTATATTTGACTCTTTTCTTGATTTTTTCTTCTTCCTGTGTTTGAGACAGTCAGGACACATTTCTTGTTTGCAATTGATTCTCTGCAAGACTGTTTTTATGCTACCCTAATCTCTTTCCTACTGGACTGGAGTCATGAATTTCTTTCTGGCTAAATATATGTATGCTCATATGCCTTCTCATGTTCTATATAGGAATTGATTACTTGTCAGTGGCGGCATATGATGATCTGATTCCTTCTCATCTGGCTTTTCTCAAGGGAAGGGTAAGTTTTCTTCAGTTTAACACTCTTCTAACACTGCTGTCATTTTTAAAATAAATATAGTAAGTGTCTAGTCATGCCTCTTATTATGACTAGTTATTATGAAGTGAATCATGTGAAGTTAATTCTTGCTCTCTCGAGGCTATTCTACACACTTGATGCCAATATTATTGTTGAAGAGGCTATGTTCTTTAGAAGAAGGGGGAACATTGGTACCATGGTTCAAGAAGCACCTGCACATATGCCTTTGATAGGACTGAACAACATTCCCAAACAACATAGTTTGTTATCAGCCACATATATAGTATGCATAGCTGCATATGCCACATATGCAATCCGTATTTCAGAATTGAGTAATATGGAACTTGCACTTTAATTTTTTGTTTCGAGACCTTTAGAAGTAGAATTGTGACTCAGTAAAGAAATCGGTGCCTATAATTTAGTCATAAGTACATAATAGTTTTTAATTAAAAAATTGTGAAGCCATCTCCCACTATAAATGTGGTCGGCTACTTGGATTCTTGCCCAAATCCATGTCGGAATAACCGACTATTTGTTAAACTGGTTGTCGGCTACTAATGCACCCCCCCACAAGGAGGGATTCAAACCTTGGTACACTACACTACCACCAAACGTAATAGCTCTTTATTATCAAAACATATATTTAAACCTACATATTTGGCTTTAATTACTTGAATGCTGTGAAATTCTATTATTTAAAAATGAATAATTGACAAGAAATTACTATTTATATTAAATAAAATAGTAAAACCGGACATGCCGTATACTCCCATGTCATAGTCGCTATTGGTGATATGTTGAAAATTTTGCTTTTTAGGACCTTTGTTCTACATTAAAATTTGCCTGTGTGTGACCAAGAGGTCATGGTTTGACTCGTGGAGATAATTCTTGCAAAAGGAAATGTAAGATATTTGGTTGTGGGTTATGGAATGAGGGATAAGTTGAATGAATAAGGAATAAAGGGGATTTAGTCTCAATTCCCATTTGTTTTGGAGAGATTGTACCCGAGGGATGATAGTGGGAAAATGGGGGAAATGGAGTCATTTCTTATTCCCCGTCTGGTTGTTCGTTGTGATGTTGGAGAGGTGGCATGTATTATGTTGCTCAGATGTCTGTTGTCAGTTCTAGTTCTGGTCTGTTACATCGACTTTGTACTGACTGGGTTAGATGGAATGTGAGAATGCAAAAGGTTTTATTTAAACCTTCTCATTTGAAGAGGATATAAGCAAGGTGAAGGTGCTTGCTATGGCATCCTGGAATTAAGTTGTGCTGTAATTAAATTAACTCGTGATGTTCTTCCATTGTTATTGTTAGGAGGGAGAGATTGTGTCTCATGGAAATTGTAGGGGTATCATGTGAGGGGAATACGTGATGTTTCCATTATTATCCTACAGTCTATCCTATTGCATTGTGTGGATAATTTTTCACTTGTTAAAGTGGCGATAGCATTATTTTTGGGACGAAAGAGGTTATGATGAAAAAGCTTGCGAACAGAGCAAAAGGTTTTGTGCTGGGGGACTGGTAGACGGTAGCTTCAGAGCAACATATTACAAGAATTTCCTTGATATATTAAATGGTCGGATGCCCAACTGACAACCCTTACTGGAGTTGAAAGAAACAATACTTGTTCAAACACTACTGCTATGAAAGCTGCAAAACATCATTCCTCCTTTTTTTTATAAAAAATGCATATTACATCTCTGCCATCTAATTGAGTCGAAAGCTAAGACTGCATCTGGAATTGGATTAGACAAGAAACCATGCTGTAATTTTTTTACCAATATAATCAACCAACTTATGTACACCGAAGTTCCAAGTAGTCAGCATGCTCTTCTCATAAATAATTCTTGGCATCTCATAATTTATCCTCTTAAAATTGCATTTGAAAAATTTACTCAAGACTATTTACAAGAAAGTAAGGTTTTACTCTGGAGCACTCGAGGGTCTGGGATGTTGATTTCCTTATTCTTATCATATGACCTCATTTTTTTTGCAAAGGTGAGAGAACATGCGAGAATGAGAAACACGGTAATAAAGATGCGCAGAATTTCCTTGAATCCTTTCATATGCATCAATCATGTGGAATTTTAAGAATTCCTCTCAGAAATGCCTTTAATACTAGTGTGTTGAGTTGAACTCAAACTCCATCAATGATGTTGAAGATGGTGTATTCCAAACTATGCACATATGCTTCTTCCTTCTATTTGTTCCTTGACATCTGTTTTCGGCATGCGCAGGAGGTCATCCTTGTTGAAGGCCTGAAGTTAGACGGTGCGAATCCAGGAATGTATTCTGTTCACTGCTTACCTCTTCGTTTGCTCGGTGCGGAAGGATCACCGATTAGATGCATACTCATCAAATAGGTGAATGCATACTCCTCAAATAGGTTCATAAGTGTCCTTGCTCAGTGGAAGGCTAATCGCGGTGCTTCGTATTCTTAGCATAGTTAAGTTCTTTTATTTATAGAACAGTTGCTTTCTGGTTGCATCAGAAGGAACTTCTTTGTACATGATCTTTCTCCTTGGTTTTAAGCAAATAGATATATTAGCTAATTCTTCTTTTGATAATTTAGCAGGTGCTCTTCCATTTGCTTTACTGAAATGGTGTATAATGAGCATTGCTGTAAAAAAATCATGTGCCATATGAGGATTGTTTTAAGTAAACATTTTGTAACCTAAATTTCATATTTTAAAATACACAAGTTCATGTTGTAAAAAGCATAAATATATAAACTGATTTTTCATCTAATATAATAATATATTTTTAAGTTTATATTTATGTGATTGTACTATAATCAATTACTTATTAAATCTAAGGTTAAGCCACATGAAAAATATACTAGAAATGTGTAAAATGAGGCTGGCCTTCTTTTAACTCAAAGAAAAACCCTCTCTCATTTGAAATTTCTCATGTACATGCATGTGCGCATGGGCACTTGCCTTTTGTTGCATTCGTTGATGTTCAATTCGGTGGTTAAGATAAGTACCATATTATTGATTATTTTTTATTCATGGGAAATATTATTAAAAATATTAAAATAAGTACCACATTATATTTTTTATTTTTACTTGTTATATTCAAAAAGAATCGATAGAATACCATCATCCTTTCTTTTTGCATAACACCATATAACATTTACAAAGAGAATATATATTTTACTTAAAAAGGTTAAGGAAGGCGAAATATTATTAATTGAGTTTTTATTTTACAAAGCAGCACAAAATTTTATAATGAAAAGATGAATTTATCAAATAATATTTTCATTCAAAGGAGCTTAAAATTGCTATAACATTGGTGCACCTTGTCATGGTTCCCGAATGTTAGGGATGAAAACGAATGTGAATACATATTCGTATCCGATCCGCTATCGTATTCGTTTTATACATATTTTTCGTATTCGTTTTAAAATGGATGCGGATATGGATATCACTTTAACATTCGCTAATATTTGCATTCGTATTCGTATATTCGTTTTCATATATAAGTATAGTAATAGATTTATTTGTAACTGTGCGTAACAACATTTATGTTTGCATTCACCATTTTTGGTATAACTGTTACTATATCTGGTATATCTATTTTATGTGTAAACCATCTTAAACATGTATATTTTAGTTAATCTATTAAAAATTTTTGTTATTATTCATATCTGATTCGTATTCGTTTTACATTCGTATTTGTTTTTAAGGATATGGTAGTACATTTTTCAATATTCGTATCTGCATTTGTATTTTAAAATGGATAAAGATATGATTATACTTGTATTCGTATTCGTATCCGACCGTTTTCATCCCTACAGGTGTTCATAATATATAATGTTCAATCGGAAACGTGATGATCTATATATAACCTGATACTTATTCGAAAAAAAACAATGATATTTTGTTGGAGGGTGAAGAAGGGATTGGTGAGGGTCGTGAGAGAACATTCAACAGGAGGAGAAGATTACGTTGCAAACTCGAGATCATCTAAAACGACCCATACATTTGCTTTTGAGAATTTTCCATGCGACATCATCTATATATGATTAAGGTATTGGAGATTTCCGTCAGGCAACTTAACTAAGATATTGGAAGTTTATCATTATTCCTCCTAATAGTAACGTGTTTAAATATCTCACTACAATTCAAAAGATCAAGGAAAAGATTAAAAGAAGAGACAAACAGCACTTGGTTGGCCTTCATCGATTAAGACGGTCCCGTGACTGATCAGTTGCCCCCTTGGCCTCGTAATAATATTCTAGGGTTTCTATCGGTTGTGCCCCTTTGAGATTTTGAAATTTCAATTATGCTTCTATCTTTTTTGGAATATCAGTTGTGTCCTCAACTTTTTGTCGTTCTATCACTTGTGCCACTCCGGTTAGTTGCCGTTCATTCCCAATGTAAACGGACGCTAACTTTGGGACATAATGGGAATTAAATTAGAAGTAAAAGATGAAAAGGTCATTTTCTCATCTTTCTTCCTCCTCTCCTATCTTCTTCATCTTCCTCCCTCTTCCTCCCCCTCCTTCACCACCCGCACCTCCCCCCCTCCCTCCGCCCCAGCACCTCCTTCTCCCCAGCCACCTCAGCCAGCCTCCTCCCTCTCCCCCACAACTTTTGCCTTCATGCCTGCTCCCGCGCCTCCCCTTGCCCCCACACCTCCCCTTCCCCCTGCTCCCGCCTCCCCCTCCCCCCATGCCACCTCTTCCCCCTGCTCCTGCCGCCCCCTACCCCCGTGCCCCCGTGCCTCCCCTTCTCTCGCTCCAGCAGCCTCCAGGTCACCCCCTATCCCCACGCCTCCCCTTACTCCCGTCGCCCCCTACCCCGCGCCATCCCTGCCCCTGCACCCGCTGCCCCAGGTCGCCCCCGTAGCCCCATGCCTCCCCCTTCCCCTGCTCCCTCTGGCCCGCGCCTCCCCCTCCCATGCTCTCGACATCGTCGACGATCTTGATCAATGAGGACGACGAAGGAGGAGGCCGAAGGCTGCGTGCGGTGGAGGAGGATGGCTGAAACTGGAGGGCTTTTAGTTTTTGTTAAGATAAGATAAATTTTTGACTAATTGATTCATAAAAATTCACCAAAAAATCAATAAAATTCACCGTTTGATCCGTAATGAGTGATATATCCGTGAAAATGCAAAAAAAATAGAGATTCGATGGATGCATGAAGGTGTAACTAAGAGAGAGAAATTATGAAGAGAAATGAAGAAGAACAAATGGAGGAGGAAGAAGATGAAGAAGATGTCCGGACAATTATACCCCTTTTAACTGCACCATGATTTGAAAAAACCATGATTAAGTCAACTCATTGACGGTTAAACTAACGGAGAGGTACAACTGATAGAACGTCAAGAAATTAAGAGCATAACTGATATTCCCAAAAAGATAAGAACATAACTGAAATGTAAGATCTCAAAGGAGCACAACGGATAAAAACTCAATATTCAAACCCCGTCCTTTTCCACATTGCTCCTTTTGTTCCATCATATGATCATGATATTTATGCCGTCCTAAAAACAACAGTAGATCTCACATGCACCACATGCATTAGGTTTCTTCTTTCTCCATGAATCACGTGTAACATTAAAAATGTGTACAATTAATGCCACGACCTTCATCTCTACCTCAACCAATCAAATCGAAAAGATTGGATCTAATTGAATTGTTTTAATTGTTTAACATTGTGCCTTAGTTTGTGATGTAGGATTTGAATCTCACCTATTTGCTTTTAGCCATACAAATAAAATCTAAGATTTTTCCTCACCATTCCGTCAGCATCTCCCACCAATCAACTTTTGGCATCACTCCTGATAATTTAGTAAATAAAAGGACTCAATGTTTCTGGTAAATACAAAAAAATCCGATTATATGTTCTTAATTAGTGTAGTACGTAATATACAAGTATATGATCTCAATTATGTAGTACGTAATATACAAGTATTGGAAAGGTTAAAAATACAAACTATATTCTCGATCTATTTGTAATATGTGAAAAGATGTGGACCGTGGTCCTTAACTTAAATCTATTTTCTTCGATGAAAACGGAGGCAATATTGTTCAAACTTTAAACCCTTCTTTCGTTGGCTCAAGTCCGATGGGACTAATTTGATTTTCTACAACTAAGGACTCGTTAATTTTCAAATCGACAGTTCTAATTATATATATGTACATAAAATATACAAATAAAAAATACAAATAAATCCTATTACGATCCAGTTTAAAATAAATGAAGAAATAGTATTTTATAGATAAATATAAATGATAGATAAATCGAAATGATTTTTTAATGAATATAAGCAATCTTTTCATAGGTGTTTGCCACAAAAAAATATTTATCTAGATGAGTAAATAAAATAACTTTAAAACAACAATAATTAATTACTATTTCTATAAAACAAGCTTGTATTTTATTTTTATTACCTTTTTAAATAATGAGAAACGATTTTGATAGAGCAAAGTCAGTTCCTAGAAACATGGGTCTTCGAACCTAGGCATATTATATTCTTCAATTAAAGTTTTCAATTGACACAAAACTTAAATCAGAATAAAAAAAGATATATAATCAGAATTTGATTCTTGTGTTTAAAGAAAAAAATGAGAGAATAATAAAAAAAATTAGTTGAAGCATGCTCAGTCTTTTTTCACGAATATATCCATAAATAGATTGATTCTAAAAAATATGGTAATCCATTATTTGTCTGGTATCGATAATATATAGGTCATTTACTACTAGTTTTTTTACCATATCAAAATATTTCTGAAAGTTATAGATCCATTGTCACATTCAGTAAAAAGTTTATGATATGTGTATAGGATATATTTAATGTGTACGAGATTGCCCGACGGATGTGTTAGAAAATTGCAATATTTCGAAGACCGTATTACACTCTGTAAATGATTTATTATTTTTTAATAAAAATATCTAAAATGATCTTTCAGATACAGTTGTATGTAATTGAAGATTTGGAAGATTTTGATAAAAAAATGTAATCAACTATTGTTCACTGTTGGTATTTGTTATTACGCGTATACTACAGTAACAAAAGGGCAATATTTGAATTTTGTAAGAAAAAAACCCAGGTGTAATTGCGAAAAGATAGAGGGCTGAATGGTGTTAGAAAAACTCAGAAGAATGCAAGCGTAAAAATCCCGTTTTTATAAAAAAAAAACCGTTTTTGATATTTTCGCCAAATTTGGAATCTTTTACGTAATTTACCCGATGTCACTCTTTCATTGTCTGCTGCACAGCAGACTCTGGTGCAGTGTCTAAGTCGTTCGATCAAGATTGAGAGGTTCGCATGAATTTGCACGGTCGGACCCACAAAAAGATGCAAATTCATATGAACCGCTCGATCTTGATCGAACGACTCTAAACACTGCAGCAGAGTCTGCTAGCCAGCAGACGATCCACGCTCCTTTCCATCCACTATATAAACTCATGGTCCAATCTCAATCTGTATACCATTCCGAAGGAGATCCATTGCCAACATGTCTAGCGTCGTCTCCGACTCCCCCGCGATCGAAGCCCACCGCGAAGGAGCGGAGATATACTCCGGCGATCCGGCCCTATGTAGGAGGAAGTCCATCGAGATATTCCGAGAGTTCCACCTCCCCGCCGGCATCGTCCCAGTGGATCTGGAGGAGGTCGGCCTCAACCGGTCGACCGGTTTCTTCTGGCTGAAGCTGAAGAAGAAGTCGGAGCACACCTTCAAAAAGATCGGCCGCCTCGTGTCCTACGCGGTCGAGGTCACCTCCTTCGTCGAGGATCGTCGCATGAAGAAGGTGACCGGGGTGAAGAGCAAGGAGCTTCTCATATGGTTGAGCCTCGTCGAGATGTCCATCGACACGAAGGACCCGGAGAAGATGGTGTGCAAGTCCTCCTCCGGCCTCTACCGCACGTTCCCGGTCTCCGCCTTCGAGATCGAGGGCGCAGACATGGAGGTCAAGAGTGATCTCGAGAAGATGGTTGGAACTGGAAGCAAAGTGGAAGCCTAAGTATAGTATGGCTTGCTATATAGTTGGAGCCTCGTATGAACGTATGAGTAAGTAGCCGTACGTATATCGGTATTTATTTCAGTGTTTCTATTACGTGTGATATCATGAGAGAGATCGGTGAGGTCTCGTGATATATATCTATGGTTTTTAAGTCGATAAATTAATAATGAAATCTTTTTCCTTTAATTTCCTGGATATTTTTCTCGTCTTTTTTTGTGAATTTCTGCTGCGTGTATGCATATGGATGCAACTGTACTGGCTAAAATAGTATGATTTAAATGCGATTGTCCCGAATTCGATCGAGATGGGGGATCGATTCTTGATTACGGTGAAAGGAAAGCATCGAATTCGTCTAATGACAGCTACTAAAGAATCTCAATCCCCTGCACAGCTAAGCAGCCGTATGGGTCTTTCCTACATAGATTGATGACGATTGCTGCAGTTGCGTGATTCATGTGTTTTATGTGCTTCACTGTCCACGTGTCCAATTTTTATTGGACGGTATCGATCCCAAAAATGGAGAATCTCATCACCTCTTTTATAAAAGAGGTTACACAAAGGATCCATTTGGTTGCTGGGTTGGGTACCTCTGTGAATAGTAATCTGTGAGGAGGATTGGGAGGGTTATAAGGAGAGGTACCTCGGGTTGGGGCAACCCAACCTTGCCCAATCCTGCAACCAAACAGAGGGCTCATTTAATTGGTAACCAGACGATTTACCCCTCTCTTTTCTTTAGTTGGAAACCATAACAAATCATAGTGACAACCATCTTCTACTCTCGGAACCATCTCAAATAGTTACTATTCAAATCAGGTTACCCTAACTCACTCCAACCCGGCAAACAAACAAACCCAGAGAGTCTGCTCCCGCATGCGAGGGCTTTGAGGTTGCAGATGTGGTATTGTGTTTGTGTTAGGTCTTTGTGGAGTCAAGATGATGGTGGATACCAATCATGTTTTACAATTTTCAAATTGAAATCGCAGGCATACATTTTATGCTTGTTCGAGAAATAGCAATGATATTTATCAATGGATGGAAAAAAAATGAAAACAAAAATTATGATACTAATCATAATCAACTATAGCGAATTATTTATTAATTATATTCACTACCAGAATTGTTAGCATTTAAGTCGAGCTATTCTTGACATAAAATCGTAACTAATGTGAAAATGTGCGTCACATTAATTTATAGTTAAATATTAAAAAGATTAAAACATGAATTATATGTAAAATCGTACAAAATAAATCACACACAGTGCATCCTTTCTACACTAAGTATATTTATGGCCCTTACGATTGCGATACTATTATTTTTATTTTATCAGAAAACTATTGGACTCACTTTCTGGATGAGATATCCTGATCTAGTTGTTGTGGATTTTGATGTGTGCATGTGGAGACATATTTTTGCTCGTACAATTTGAAATTATTACATAGGATGACACTAATTACTAATTAGGCACAAATTTAGGGTAACTTACACTACTGCAAAAGTCAGCATTTTCGTCAAGTCATTATCATTGCTCAACTTTAGCTGCCAAAAAATATATTTTTCGACGATTATGGAGGAAGTTGTCGCAAATATTAGCCAATATTTTTGGAGCATAAGGTATGATTATATTCGATGGTTGGGTAACCGCTGAAAATGCCTCTACGGACATAAACTCATTATCAACGTTAGGATGACCGATGAAAATGGTCAACCAAATTTCCAACGCCAACATTTCAATCCCTCGCCTCCTAGAACCCTATTCCCTCGCCCTTCCAACTCATTATCTACTAGAATATCAACATTTTATTTTAGTAGGATCTAAGTACAATTTGGATGAAGTTTAGACCAAATTTAAGTGAGGCATGTGCCTTACATAATTAAAGCAGTGTCGAGGCATAGATTGAATGCAATTATCCTATAAGATATTATACATAGATTTGTTGTTTATTATGTATGGAAATTGAGATGTATTTAAGCACAAAACAAAACATCTGGAATATATATTGTGCCAAATTTCTTGCTGCTCCAGTTAATCCGCCAGCATTGTTAAAACTTATATGCTCATTCCATCCAAGATTATTGACATGTACAGACTATTGAAATATTTAGATCTTTGTATGTCGATCGTAAATTACCATAAATTATCTTCATAAATCAATACTTTACATTTGTGCACTAAATTTATATTTAGACATTTTATAAAGTCTAAGTTAACATCATATAATATGGTGAACAATAGGAATCATATTTCGCTTGCTATTCTAATAAACCTAAAGGTGTATCATTAGCAAAATCTAAAATTAAAAAAATCTAAAGTTTGGATATATAGGTTTATACTCTAAGTTCTATTAACAATTTCTCTCTAAACTTGGGCATGCATCTTGATCTCCTCGAGGTTTACGCCTTTCCTCAATAATGAAAAATTGCTTCTTTCTACGTCACATAATTTAAAACATTGCTAGGGACATGTTAGTTTACTCTATTTTCTAGTATCTAGAATTTGTTTTGATACTTAAAAAGCTCTAGCTACTTGTCCACCCTTTTCAAGTGTGATTTCTATGTTATGTATGGTTATGCCTAAAGGCATATCGGTTGAAGTGGATTCTTCTTTGGAAAAGGACCCCGAAAATTATTATTAGTGTTTATATTTCAAGAATTTAAAATATAAAACAAATATTTAATACTTTGTATATGTTCAAGTCAATATTCAACAATAAAAACAAAGTTTTTTTTAACATTAAGTGGGGTTGGATACATAGATTTTTTGTCTTCACTCAGATCTATCTTAGATCAACCTCGGAATTAGATCCAAAAAAATAAGATACCTTCGTATAGTCTCATTTCAAGACTTCTTGGGCCTTCCTTGTCGTCTCTTACCCGGCTCAACATCTCAAAATTTGTACATCCTAACTGGTGTATCAGCCGACCTCCTTTGCAAATGATCAAACCGCCTTAAGCGGTTTTCTCGCATATTATCCTCGATCAGAGCTGCACCAATTTTCCTTTTGATTGCATCATTCCAAATCCAATCTTTTCGAGTGCCTCCACACATCCGCCTTAGCATTTTCATTTCCGCTAGTGTCAATTTCTGCAAATGTCTCTGGTTAAGAGGCCAACATTCATATCCATAGAAAATAGCAGGTCTCACAGCTGTTTTGTAAAACTTTCTTTTGATTTTCCAATGAACTTTCTTATTACATAGAACAGTAGAAGCTCCTCTCCACTTTAGCCAACCTGCATTTATTCTATTAGTAACATCTCCATCAATTTCTCCATCATGTTCAACTCAACGCTAAATAAAAAATCATAGAAAAACCATGTGAACTTGACTAGATCTTATGGTATTGAAGCTCTACTTTTCATATGTACTTTGCATGTAATCATTGTGCTAGCTCATAGTTGTAATCTTTTATTTGATTGAATTGTGGATTCATGTGTTAATTCATCATCATATAAAAATCATCAATTAGAGCATATAAAACCCTATCACAACACACTCTAATATATAATGATGATTACAAGTGTATATGAAAAAAACATAGGGGACAGTGTTTTGTTTCTTCATATTCTAATTATCAATTGCTAAAAATGAATGTGAAATTATGATATATTGCATGTTTTTTGGAATAATGGTATATGATGCTTTAGGTATATGTTTGCATTTGAGATAAATTCCACTATAAGAGGAATTGTTGCAAAATAAATTTTATGGACACATGATTACATAAGATTAACATGACAAGATAAGGATTTGCCGCGTTCATCTCGACTAATAAGTGGGATGTGATATCTTATGCTAAGTTCTTCCTTATTTTTGTGCTACCATACAACATTGAATTAAGAATCATGTGTTGATGCGTTGATCATCTCTCCCTCGGCTAGTTATGACGTATGATTGTCCATTCAATGTTCGTTGTAATTTGATAATGCAGTTCTAGACGACAACTGAAGCATCCTCGAAAATAACAT